>FXXK01001421.1:17266-138729 GCA_900184695.1 Betula pendula | reverse complement strand
AATCGCAACCGACCTAAGCGGTTATCCGGTTGCGGTTACCCAATTACGGTTATTTTTTATTTTTTGGTTTTCTGGTTATAAATGGTTAATAACCGCCTCGCTTGTACACCCCTAGACTAAGCACAATACAAAAAAAAAAAAGATGAAAAAGAGAGAGAGAGAGAGAGAGAGAGAGAGAGGAGAGAACAAGTGAAAGGGAATTATAAAAAATGTTTTGTTGAAGCTTATTGTTTCTTTCTTAGACCTTTTGTTGTTTCATATAAGAAGTATAAGCTTGGGGGTGTTTGTCAAATGCCTTTCCGAAATTTTCCTCCCCTTTTACTGTGCACCATACTGACGGTGCACAGTAACTTGTCTCATCCAGGTTAGCTTCTCTATGAAGCCTTGGATGCATGAAACTTTCTGTGGCGAAAATACCCTTGTGTATGAGTGCCTTGTGTTGCTTTGGTAAAAAAAAAAAAAAATTCCTTCTCTCTTAGAGTCTTTTTCCCACACCAGAACAAAAACTCTCTCTCAGAAAATCTCTCACTGCAGAAAGCTCTCACCACACGAGTCTCCTCACTACCAAAAGCCCTCAAAACAACCTCCTTCTTCTCTCTCACGCCTGCCTTGCGGAAAATCTCAGAAAAGTTCTTCCCTCTCACGCATTGAGCACACGGGAAACCGAATATTACGTCTGAATCAACCCACATCTCAAGCTCAATTTCTCAAAGATAATTTCTATTTTTTTTTTAAAAAAAAAAGAATGTTGTTTTTGTTTTAATTATTTTAAACCCTCTCAACTCCATTGATAGAAGAAAGCTTATTTATTTGTTTTGTTTTTTGTTGTTTGATTAATTGTTTGTGCTCTTTTAACGAGGCATGGCTTATTATTTATGGGTTTCGTGAGTATTTAATTCTTCTAGTTATGGGATAGATGATGATGTAGTTCGTGATTATGATCTTCGTGGATAAGTGGGTTTGTTTTTGTTTTAATGAGCGTGGTTGGAGGGTTTGCAGATTGAAATATTTTTGCTTTCTCATCACAGATTGAGGTATGCATGTGTATGTTGAATGCTTGATTTGTTGTCTAGGATTGGAGTTGGTGATCATAATTAGCATCCCATGTTTATGGGCATTAAATGAATCTGTGATTAAAACATAGTTTTTCTTTTTGGTGTTGATACCACATACTTATATATTAATTTCATTTACCAAGTCCATAGAGCCCGTTAATAGAGGATCATGGTTGTTTTCTAGTTAGATCATGAAATTCTGTGTGATTCTTAGTTTTCTTTCAAAAATGTTCAACCAATTTAATAAGGCTTCAATCGTTTTTCATTGATTATCATATAAACGGTTTTGTTTACGTCCTGAGAGTTTTTTTTTTTTTTTTTTAAGAACCAATTAGTCGCGACTCGTGATTAATTTTGAAATATTTTTTGGGTGAAGGATTTACTATCCATTTGTTAGTGTTGGCTGGATGTATCTGGGCTACACAAGGTTGTAATTATCTGTAACTTTAAGATTCTTTTTATATTTCATACGCAGCCACTTGAAAATGACTATAAAATTTCACTCACAAAACCTGAATTGGAAATTGCTATCGATGTAAAGCTTCAAAATATTGACCTTTGCTGCTTGTTGAAAAGATGTCAGAACTATCGTCATCCACAACCGGTCAGAGTCAAGAGGAGTCGCAAACATGCTATTGTAGTTTGAAATATTATATGCAAACCTCGTGGTCAAAAGCGAACCTGGGATGGAGGTACTTTGAGTGACCTAAATTCAGGAATGGATCTCATTGCAAATTTTTTATATGGGTTGACGGCCCCGTAGATGCTCATAGCTGTGTCCTACTGCTTGAGTTGAGGTCAAGGAATACATGGTTGGAAGGAGAACTTAGTAAGAAGGAAGCAAACGAGCGGGGCTATCATTTCATCCTGATTGCATTATTTGGTCTATGCTTAAGTCTTGCTTTAATGTTGATGTGTGTTTTTTCATACCACCTCAAAGGATTAATCAAGGGAGGCTACCCTTTTAGGTGTGCGTTATTTGTAATTTTGTCAATGTAAGTCCAATGAAAATATGACTGTCCTTGGTAATATTGTTGGATTTTGAAGCATTGATCCTAATGTTAGAGGGATATGTAAGAACTTAAAATCCTTGCTAAGGAGGTCGTTAAACTGCATAAGTCTGTATTAATTAGCCTAATTTTACCAACAATTAAGGGCTCGTTTGGGAGTTCAATTTGATTCGATTCTATTCGATTTTATTAACATGTGTGAATATTAAGGATAAATTGTGAATTTAAATAATTTTTTTTTTTTTTAAAAAAAAGAATTATGTTTGGATGTTTATAGAATAATAACTAAAATTGAGAAAAGATGTTTGGGTGATTTTGTTTTTTGTTTTTTTTTTTTAAAAAAATCTTTTTGCTTCTTGAACAAAGTGCATTGTAATTTTTTAACCTATTATTTTGTATTCATTAAAATATTTATCTTCAGAAAGATTGCTATATAAAATTTTTAGAATGTTCTTAATGTTATGGACTGTATTTGTATTTGTATAAAGCAATTCCGTTGATTTTGGAATTGCTTGTGAATTGTATTTGTATCATATCCCAATCGAACGGCATTAAAAAAAAATAACATTTAAATAAAAATTAAATAACATTTTGTCCAAAGAGTCTCGATTACAAAAATCACTTTGGGACATCAAATTAGCCAATTCAAAAACTAACAAACTCCCATTTTGGCAATTCAGTGACAAAAACTTTAGATCCCAAAATAAAATTAAAGAACATAGACAAAATGTTTATCCAAATAAAAGTTTATTATAGATAAAAAATTACTCTCCCTTTTTGTCCTTAAATGACAAAGGAGAGAAGAGCAAACTCATCCATCATGCTGCTTTTTAGACCTGGACTCAGAATGAGCTTGATCTGTCGTAGCATCAGTAGGAGGCAAAGATGAGCTTTGGGAATCAGTGGCAATGTCATCCATCTGTTCATCTTCATCACCAGAACCAGAGGCATTTGAGTTTGCTGCAGCAGTAGAAGAGCTTGAACCACTGGAGGGAATAGGTTGAATGATAGTTTGAGCAATAGTCAAAGTTGTCTTCTTTGGCATAACATGACCCAAGATGTTGTTGACATCCAGTTTAAGCTGCTTCCATTGTGTAGCTTGCGTTTCAGCAATATTTTCAAGCTTGACCAAGCGATTGTCCATTTTAGTCTGCTTCTCATTGATAGACTTGAGAAGGCACATAATTTTTGTTAAGGACTCGGAAGGAACTGAGGGTTGCACATAGGAAGGACCGGCACTCGAAGAAGGACAAAACTTAGCAACAACATTAGCAAAACTCTCACTAAAAGTACCACTCGCAATACCCTGTTGACGTTTGCAAGAAACTTACCCCAAGGAGCGAGAGACGATGGCCTTTGAAAAATGTCGTTGGCTATTAAATGTTGGTTCCGAAGGAAGAAATTGACTTCAAAATTGGCCAAGATTCGAGTGATGAGAATTGGATAAGAAAGGATTGTGGCAGTGTCTTTGTATAAGCATCTCGGATAACTTGAAGAACAAATGAGCAGAAGTCGATGGATGCTCCCGTTATCATAGCATAAAGAAATCGTCCCTGCTGGACCGTGACATCTGAGTGATGTTGAAGTGGATAAATGTTCTGAAGCATAATCCGAGCCAATAACGTGATGGGATGAGCCATGTCACCTACCTGCATCACAGAATTCTGAGCTAACCAAAAGTTGTAAGGCTCGGGATAAGAGAACTTTCGGCCAATGTCAAATAGGGTAAGAAACTCTGGATCAGCATAAGGATAATCTGGCGTATCAACCAGAGGAATGCCAGTGATATTGCTGATGAGAGGCGGATTTACAATGATCTCGTGACCACGCACATAAGTCGTGAAGGAGGGCGGAGAAGCGGAGAAGCCAGTGGTATTGCAGTAGAATTCCTGAACTGCTTTGATATACACTAAGATAGGAGAAAGAGCAAAATATTCCCATTGACGCTCATCCAAAATCTAAGGAATAAGTGCAAAATTTTCTATCAGTTCAGTGAGCTTGATCCCTCATTCCATAAGAATTTTTCATTTGGCAAACCGCTCTTGATAGAACTTCTTGGTGCTAGGATTGACAAACTTCTTGTCAATAATAGCTTGTTGGTCAACAGTGAGATCTGGAGGGGAATCAACAACAACTTGTTTGCCCTTGACATTGGCAGCCTTGGTCTTGTGTCGAACCAGGGTCTTCTTGGTTCGAGAACTGTCACCAGCCATGTCATGGAAAGTGGAAAAGATAGGAAGACTTGAAAAGAGCTTAAGCATGAAGGGACTAAGGGGCAAGTATGAGAAATAAGTGGTTGTGACATTTTATCGAACATGTGGTGTGTAGAAGCAAAAGAGAGACAAGCCATAAGGAGCATGTTTTAGTTCCAAAATACAAAGAAGATAGGGCATAAGCACATTCAATTCTCAATCACAATAATAAGTAACAAAAAAAAAAAAATTGCAGACTTGAAAAAAATGGTGAAACACTGAGTGAAAGAGAATGAAGCCTAGAAATGTGGATATGTGGGATGCGAGAATCAAAATAAAACAACCCAAGAATGATAACACGAAAAGAAAAAAAAATAGAGATTAAAAAAAAACTTGAGGGAGAAGAATCCATACCTGTTGGAGCAAGGAGAAGGAGAACCCAAGAGAGTGAACCGAAGTATGCAAGAGAGAAGAGGGAAAAAAAATTTGAACTTCTTTGTTTTTTAAAAACGGGCTTGTGTCTGGTGTGCTTCGGTCGAACAGGTAAGTGAATCTGTTCGACCAGAATACTCCTCAAGCGGGGTTGTCGAATGGCTCTTGGAACGGCTGAGTGAACGAGGTTCTCTGAGTAGCTTGAAAATCTAGTCGTTCGAACGCCAATTGGAACGGTTGAGTGAACGAGGTTCTCTGGAAGTCTGAATCAGCTATTTGGTCGACCACAATTTGGAACGGGCTTCCCTAGAAGTCTGAAAAAATGTTCCGATCGATCGATACTTGGAACGGGCTTCTCTAGAAGTCTGAAGAAATCAACCCGGTTGAACGGCCTTTGGAACAGGCTTCTCTGAAATTTGAAAAAGTGTTCTGGTCGACTGCTACTTGGAACGAGATTTGGAATGGGCTTCTTTGGAAGTTTGAAGAAATCAGCCCGGTCGAACGACCTTTGGAACATGCTTCTCTGTGCCTCTTCAAGAATCACCCGGTCAAACGACACCAATAAAAAATAACATTTAAATAAAAATTAAACAACAATTTGTCCAAAGAGTCCCGATTACAAAAATCACTTTGGGACACCGAATTAGCCAACTAAAAAACTAACATGAATAATGTCGATAAACCCAAATTAACCAGGAAAAAATAAAAATAAAATAACAAGTCATTAAAATACTGTCAAGAAAGCATAATAGTTAGACAACAATATCAAAATAGTCATACAATTTAACAAATATAACAATACGTACTATTTATCTACATTTTAAGTTTACAACCCATTAAACGTATCCCATATGCTATCTCGCATTGCATCCCGGTATAGCTCCAAACGCCAAGCACTCACTTTGGATTGGTCAAGTTGTTGTCCAGGTGCCACGTGCGGAACAACTGGCATTGCCACTTGCTGTGATACATCGACCCAATTTTCTCCGTACATCTGTTGCAGAGCTTCTTTAAATAATGGGTCTCTATCCCTGCAGTCATTGCGTATGAAATTGTGAACTGTACAACACGCAATGGCAAAATATGGTTGCAATTAGATTGGGTAAGAGAGCATTAGATTCAAAATAGGGAATCGATTCTTCAAAATTTCGAACGATCGTTCGATAGTTGAACGTAGGGATGAGTGTGTATAATTAAACAACTCATTCGGAGTCCCAGGTCCACTGAAGTCACCTTGAAAGTTATCCAAATGGTACCGTTCATTTTTATAGGGAGGTAGGAACCCCTTGAAGCAGCCATATCTCAAATCGACCAAATAAAAGTAATCTACAAATCAATTTAAAACAGTTACACAACTTGCTGTAATCAACTAACGAACAATGGCATAAGCAACTATTGAATTTCAACTGTCACAAACACTCGAATAATACCTTCTACTGGCGCTGGGAATAAGACAGTCGGGTTGTTAATGCACTCCATAAAAATGCGCGAGTCATGCATGTTGCTCTCCCACCCAGCATAAACATACATGAAGCATAGGTCAAAGTGTACCACACACATGACATTTTGGGTGGTCTTGAACTTTCGTCCGCGATAAGGAACACTATTTTCCTTGATCACGGCCGCATCAATGTGGGTGCCGTCAATGGCCCCAATGCATTTATGCATAAATCATATAAAAGTATCATTTTCATAGTTAATGTATCAATGGAAATTCTTACAAACCAAACGCATTGTCCAGACATTGTGTCTTACCGAAAACTTGGGTTGTACCGTCCGTTGTTGTTGATGTGTGGATGTGAAATTTGTGTTGCACAAGGCTGTATTATGGTTTGTCCAAGCTTGCAAAGGGCTATGTTGACCCTTCAAACATACTTGCTCATAGTCTACATCGATCGTTGCAGTCTGTCAGCAATCTACCTTTGCGAGAATCTCTGTGCAGCGACAAGCAAAAAGGCAGTTACTTGCTCTGTGATCTTAACATAGCGGCTACTTCGTAAAAAACCGTTTTGTTTAAAGGTATTACATAATTTCAAAAAAGTGTCTGGCAACATTCGAAACTGCTCAAAACATGTTTTTGGGTTTGGATTGGTAATACCCAGTGAACCCACGTAGGGCCCTTGAGTTTTGAGGTGTGTTGAGGAATAAGACATTTTGTTTTTTGGTTCTCCGCATAATCGTGGCATTTTGCCACCAAAACACACATTCGCATTAGCAACATTTATATCTCCACAATTACCGAAATCTGGAACCTTGCATTATCCTCGTCTAACGAATCCTTATCATATTCCGGATTGTTGTATGCCCCGATAATATCCTCCCAATCCCAGAATTGATTTCCATCACTTGGCATTCCCTCCAATTCCCAGAATTCATCTGCTTCACTTGATGTTCCAACATACTCCATGTTGAGTATTCTATATGAATAAGCATTTCACTCGGTCAAAAATTAAAGATGGACTACTAATTCGTCATTCAATAAATAATAATACCTAATAAAATTAAAACATCATCAGTTCAAAAGCAAATACTACATACATATCCTTAGTACATAAGCAAATAATGCATAAATATCCTTAATGTCAGTCATAAATGAAACACACATTCGAAAATAAACTAAATAGTGTTATGGTGAACATAAAGCAGAACAACCCTCAATCATAAAATAGCCAATGCCAGTGCCCCTCATCATCCATGAGCATAAACACCCTCATGAATTGTGGGTCAGTGACCGCTAAGCAAGCTCAGGTATATCGAGTATTTGGCAATGGAATCTCATGGCACAACTTGTTGATTATACCCATGCAATCTACGAGATGGTCCGCAGCATGACGTCGTCGGCTGGATGAAGCATCCCCCACTGGCGTACTGCTACTGGCCATGATATTCATCTTCTCATTGACGTCCTTTCTTAAGCCTGTGAATTCTATGCACATACTATTATAGAATTTAGTGGCTTCTGTGGAATGCTTGTCGGCCCGATCGGGTTTGTTGGGTGAAGCTTGCCTCTTAGATCCATATCTCATGCTGGTATGGGACAACAATCGGTCTCGACAAGATCTACGACTGTTGTGGGGAGGTTCAGCTCAATGAAATGGTTTACGTCGACCGTGTCTGGAATGTCTTGCGTGCTAGCATGCCGATGCTTCCCCATCACGGATGTGCCCATAAATATGAAGCACAAGTCGGGATAGCGTGCCGGTGCCCTGGTTCTAAATCTTGCCAACTTTTTTGTTTAAAAAAAAAAGTTGTAACGACCATGAATGAGTACAAGGTTGGTAAACAAAACAATATGTACGTACTTAATAATAAATTGCAGGACTTACCGATTGTAGCCTCTCCCATTGAACCTCATCGCCTACGACCGTATTGGTCGCAGCATCCCAACCAAACCCCATTCCAACCGAGCCGCCTATAAGCTTCGTGAAATCGTTGTAATTTTCCTTAAGAATTCCGACCGTTCCCTTGACTTGCTCAAATGATTATGGTGTTTTGTTTGGTCTCAACCACTTGTTTACCTTTTTGGTGATTTTATGTAGCAGATCTTTGCCGAATGGTGAACGATGCCCTTCTTTAGTAAGGTCCACAAGAATGTCGATCAAAATATTGTCATTCTGTTGACCCCAATTAGCGCATCTGGACGATTGGGCTAATGGCGGGGGGGACGGAGTCCGTTGTGAACAATTCTTTCTGGGGGACTTGCGGGGTGTAAAGAATGATATCTAATAATACGTGTAAAACAATGTACCAAAATACATCGAAGCATGTTATAGTATAATTGTAGAACCTAAATTCTATACAAAACAATAAATTGTTTCGATAAATGCAGTTGTACATAACGCTCCAAACGAAAGTAATGGAAATAGAAACAGACTCAATAGCATACCTTTGTTTTGGCTAATCGTGGTCTCAAGAAGTACCCACCCTGCAAATGGAAGTGCAAAAGACAAATAAGAATTCAGGACAATTTAATGTATGGCGAACATAAAATGCAAATAATAAACAACCCAGAAAAAGGGATATGATATGCAAAGAAAACCTACGTACAGTGTACACAAATATATAATAAAGCGGAAGAGGCCCCTGCCGACATTGAATACAATTAGTAAGTCAAACACAAAGACCTTCAAAACCTGATATAAGGGAGTACTAGAAATATGATGAGAAACATATATCTTTTAAGCCAAAGACAGACAAAGCAGATGCACTCACAGGACAACAAAGCCTGGAGATGATCAATGGGTTTTGCTAGCTTCATGCACATCCCAAAAAGAGGAGTATTTATAGTTTGCACTGATCAATTTCTATTTGATTTGGAGCACATGACATGTGATCTGTTTGGTCCATGACTAGCCTAAGTTCTAACAACTAATGAAGTACATTTCATAACTTGTAGATAAGTCTTTGTTTAAGATTGTATAGCAGATTTTATACCACATTTTAATCGTGCATTATATTTTGCCTCTATTTGCTCTACTTAGCTGCTAACAAAATGCAAACCTCCTCCAAATAAAACCCAACACAACTACTAGTTTGTGCTTCACATAGACCTCAATTGTGCCACTCAACAAAGAGCATATCAAAACTATAAACTCTAAACCGAAATAAATGGATCAAAAATAAAAAGAACAAACAAACATAAATAAATGGAAAAAACAAAAAGAAAAAGCAATAAAATAAGAGATCCATAAATCAAACAATCTAGTTAAATATAGAGCAAAAAAAAAAAACGTTGGCAAAAAGGATGGGTGAATGAAAATACATGCTAAATTAGAAAATCCTTATTATTTACCAAGAGATACAAAAATTGCATGCTAAGTGAGAGATTTAACCGAATAGAAAAAAATGAAGAAAGGAATGGCTAACCTTTGCCTTTGATCTTGTACGTGGAGCTGTCGTTGCCAGTGTAGTCGACTGACGGAGTCAGGAGCCACCAACGTCTGCTGAGAACCTTTGTTGTTGTTGTACAATACCAAATGACTGGATCTTCACTTATAGCCAAAGGTTAGGGAATTGTGGAACCTTGAAACAATGAACCGGAGTGCATACAGACTCGGGATGGAGAAGACGTTTGAGGGCAAGACGTCAAGGCTGGAGCCTTTTGCAGGTTTGGTAGTCTCGAAAATATGGGGGTTGTTCTTCAGAGATTGAATGAGTGTACTTTAAATTCATGACCGAGCGTTAAGAGTAAATGTTGGTTGCAATCGTGAGAGAGAGGTGATTCAACGCCTAGCTCGGCCGAATTTATTGTAGGGCGTATCACCGGGTTGTAGGAGTGAGAGATATAGAGAGATTTGTTCAAAAAGGATTGAAGGCATTGTGAGATTTTCTGAGAGTTTTTGTTTCAGAGGGAGCAATTTTCTGAGAGAGAATGATTTTTGTTTTTCTGACCAAAGCAACAAAGGCACTCGTACGCAGGGTATTTTCACCACATAAAGTTTCATGCGTCCAAGGCTTCATGGAGAAGCTAACTTGGATGAGACAAGTTACTGTGCACCATAGGGAGGAAAATTTCGGAAAGGCATTTGACAAACGCCTCCTTGTAATTCTTCCCCAACTGTAATTCTTCCCAAGCTAATTTTGGACCCTATTTTGTTGGTTAGAAAGTGAGGTTAGAAAGTGTGGAGAAAGTGAGACGGAAGTGAAAAATTTGTGAATTTTTTTACTTCCGGACTTAGGTTTCTGAATTGGGTGCCAAATTCCGGTACAAATCATTTTCTTTTTATTGTTATCCAATTTGAAGAAAAAAAAAAAAGGGACTCAACTCAAAACCGTTATTGGGCCTGGCCTGGCACACAAATCAATTGAAAAACTGGTGCCGACCCGACCCTTTTTCTCCTACATGTTCACTCCGGTTCTTGTTTTCTTGGGTTTTAAACACTACCGGTAGTACTTTTGTGGCCATTTCCAATTCGAATCCACAACCACTCACGAAGAGTAAGAACTTTTCGCGCCAAATCTTGTAACCTAGGGTTTCGAATCTCACGCTCATACTCACTCATTTCCTCTCTGCCTTCTCTTCGATCCGAACGAGCCAAAAGAAAGAAGAAGAAGAAAAAAACGCTTAAAGATTCAAGTTCCTTTTTGTTTTTCTTGCCAATAAATCTCTGCGAGAGAACTCCAGGTAAAAGAGCTTAAATTCTATAGCTTCTTCTCGAAAATTTTGCTCTTTTTTTTTAATCGTACAGTAAGTTCTTGAGCTTTATTTTTCTTTTGCGAACTTTTTGTTGTTTTCCTGTGAATAGATAAATCTGATGGTTTCGATTTTCGTCCGAATTTTCAGAAATTGTTGTGAGCGTTTGATTGAGAAGCAAGGCCGTTGAAGTTTCGTTGAGGAATTTCTCCTGTTAAGTTTCTAGGTATGGCTCTAATGACAAGCATAAAATCCTATTTTCCTCCGTTTGGTCGCTGAGAAAATGTAGGAAAGGAAAATTGTTTGAACTTCTGAAGCATAGATTATTTACCGTTTTGGGAGCTGAGAAAATGATACATTCCTGATTTAACAGAATACAGCTCTATGGCTTAGTTGAGTCAACTTTTCATTTCTTCCGTTTGGAATTTTGAGAATGTGAAAGTGATTTGTTTTTTCTTTTAATTTTGGTATATTTTCCTGCATATTTCGGCACCACACAGAGATCAATTTTTTTTATTTTTTTTTTTCGAATTTTGAAATGAAAGCATTATCTGTGAGAAGGATTAGAATTATGGAGTGTAGAGAGGTTATTCATTTAGAATTATGTACGACTAGAGCATTGCATATAATTTTCCAAATCCTGTGATCTATGCGTGCTTGATTTGCCACTTCCGTATTTGCTGGTGGAATTTTTTTATCCCTAATTCCATTTGCATCCTGATTGCTAAGTTATTGCTGACTTTGGGAGGCCTATATCTAAATTTTTTTAATGTAGGCACCTTTATTGGGGGAAAAAAAAAATCCAATGACCTACTTTTTGACCGGAAAAAGGTCCTTTACCAATCAATTCTCTATTGCTATAGCTGATTTTTTCACACCCAATGTTTTGCATCAATTTGAAAAAAAAAAAAAACTCTCTTGCATCTATTCATTTGAAGTGTCAGCTGGCTGGCAGCAACGACTGAAAGTGTTGATGAGTGTGGCTCTATTATCAACGCTTAAGCAGATGAAGACCTTATTTTGGTTGCCACAATGGCTGTTCCTAGTTTGTAATCAAAGCCATAGATGACATAAGCTCGCCTCTAGTGGGACAAAGCTTTTGCTTTTCTTTGCTTACTTGCAACAGAGCTTGGTGGACCCTCTTGCAAAACTCAGAATGGGAGGCTTAAAATTTATTTGAAGATGTCTGCCCTGATTTATGGCTTTGATTAACAGGTCCTATGAGCCCCATATATGTCATGAAGTTAAAGATTATTTCTGACTGCTGAAATGAGATGCAATGCATGCTGGCGAGAACTCGAAGGGCGAGCCATTTCCACCACATGTGGTCACCTTTTATGTATCCGCATAAAGAAAATTTTCTTTCAGTCTTATTTTCTTCTTCTTTTTGGTTCAGTAAATTTTGGTTGCCGGTGCTTTTGCATAAAGTTTTCTTTAACAGTGTAAAAAGGCCCAGATGATGCCAGCAAGATCCTCAGTAATGATGGAGCATGTCCCATTTGTGACCAAGTGCTCTCTAAGAGGTATAAGTTTTGGTGTTTTGAACATTTAACATTCTTCTAGCAGATAATTGCTTAAATGTGCTGGAATGTACATATAGATGAATTGAACACAGGAAGATGTGGTTGAAATTTGGCATTGTGGAGAACAGATACTGAATAGTCGAAATGGACAACTTTTGACATTACTAATCTAGATTTATTTCCCCTTAGTCACCTGTTTGAGGAATTCTCTGGAAACTACAACAACATGCTGCAATACCATTTACCTGTTTTTTATATTAAGTAACTAGGTTATCGTTAGGGTGTTGTTGACTAGTTAATCTTCTTTGTGACTTACATATAGCAACTGTATAATCTCATTTCCTCTTACCTTATTCTGGTTTTCCATTTGTCAGTCTTATGAAACCCGTGGATATCAATCCAAATGACGAATGGATAAATGTAAGCAAGCATATCTCTGAAAATGCTTCGTCCATGTACAGCTATTTCATACCTCTTAATTTTTCAATTCCACCCCTGCTCTTGCTTTCCTTTTCTACCACTTGCTTCTTGCTAATGTTTGCAACATATGCTGTTGCAGATGGCCATGGCTGGAGTGTCTCCACAGATATGTATCCTTTTATCAAATTTCCCCTTTAGTGAGACAGAATAGTATAATAAATGTGAAAAAACCCGGCGCATTAGTGTTAATTCTCTATCTCATATTAAAGTAAATGAGTTCTGTGTTTTGTTA
This sequence comes from Betula pendula, assembly GCA_900184695.1. Classification (NCBI taxonomy): domain Eukaryota; kingdom Viridiplantae; phylum Streptophyta; class Magnoliopsida; order Fagales; family Betulaceae; genus Betula; species Betula pendula. Next base: position 125,672 of record FXXK01001421.1, on the reverse strand, counting down.
AATGTTGTAAGTGGATATTTTGGCTATGCATCTTTCCTTGAACAAACTCAGTGATGAAGAGTGCATACAGAAGTGTGATGTTCTACAATGGGCAGAAGGAATTGGAAATGCAGTTCAAGATGAACAGAATAGTTGCTCAATGCCGGCAGAAATGTGAAGCTATGCAAGAAAAGTTCACAGAAAAACTGGAGCAGGTGCATACTGCATACCAGAAAATGGCCAAGAGGTGCCAAATGATGGAGCAAGAGATTGAGACCTTGTCCAAGGATAAGCAGGAACTCCAGGAAAAATTCTCGGAGAAATCCCGGTCAGTTTCTATTATTGTCATATCTTTTCCTTATTGACACTATATTTAGGTAACTTGGTTATTGGGCCTTGGTACAAAATATTATTCCAACAACAGGCAGAAGAGAAAACTAGATGAAATGTATGACCAATTGAGAAGTGAGTACGAATCAACCAAACGCTCAGCCATCCAACCTGCGGGCAACTTTTATCCAAGAAATGAGCCTGATTTGTTCTCTAACCCTGCTAATATGATGGACAACAGAGACCCTACCAGAAAAGGTAATCTTTTTTTCTTTTAATACCATTGCAAGAGGCAGTGTAAGAGCACCCTTATTGTCACCAGAAAAGAATTTTCCATATGTTGCAAGTTTTCTTATCTAGTTTGGAATGTTTGGTTTTTCAATGTGATAATGAGAGTGAGCTTAGGTTGAGAACGCATTTTTGCTAAATCTCTCCAAAGCTAGTTGACTTATTTCTAGCAGATTGGTCGCGTTTCACTCCTGACACTCCAGGGCCTAGAGAGGATGTGTGGCCAGCGAGACAGAATAGCTCAAACTCTGGTCCCTTTGATATCTCTGTTGGCTCACCAGCAAAACAAGGAGCCATCCCAGTGGATGCCGGGAACAGAAGGGCTGGTGCTCACCCTGTTTTTGGCACTGGAGCTAGTAACCCCTCAACCACTTTAAGGAACTTGATACTCTCCCCAATTAAGAGGCCTCAGCTTTCTCGTAACCGCCCTCAGATGTTCACGTAACAGACTAACTTAAGTCTCTTTAAGTTTTACTTTAGAGTAATGCTATTTAATAGACCGTAGTAGTAAAAATCAGGCTTTAATTAATTTTTTTTACAAGTATTAATTTAATGGCCGATTTTTACTGTCACGTCATCAAATTGTACGAAAATTGTATAATAGTCTATTAAATAGCATTACTCTTTACTTTAAGACCTATTTCTATAATTTCATGAATTCTTTGTTTTACAGGTTTTAGGCCCGAAGCTGACGGCTTGCCATCTGCTAGATCTCAGTGATGCTAGATATTTTCTCTGTAATTTTTTTCCTTGTCCTCATTTTGACCCGAAAGGAAAAAAAGACAAGGACGATGTAAAGTTTCTATAGTACCTTGACCCTTCAGTCCTGATAAATTTTCTATTATAGTTTTTTTTTTTTTCTTTCAAAGAGTAGAAATATATGGAAATATCAGTTGATCCAACTAGTGATACAGGTTGTATTGAAAGTTTACCCAGCCATATTCTGATTAATCCCTGTAAGGGATAAATAAGAGCATGTGTATTAAAAAAATTGGGTAATTCTTGTTGCTTGATCTTCAAACATTTGGGGGAGTGCAATGATTTTGATCCTAATAAGGAGGAGCAGTCTCCCTTTTGTCTCTGTCAAAAGCTTTCATGGTTTTTTTTTTTTTTTTTTGTAACTTCAATTATTGGGGTGATATTATTATTAATAACCGCACGTTTGTCATGATGAATTGGATGTGCACAAGTGCTAAAACATCAAACAATTTAAATCATGAAATGGCTTGGCAAATGGGAACATGGTCGTGCATTCAGTAAGGCTGTTCTATTTTACTTTCTTTTATTACGTGGCAAAAGCTATTCTCTTTTTTTTAATATAATAGTTATTCAATGTATTTTAGTCTTTATTTTATACTCATCCTAAATTAAAAATATTTAACTGATCCTAAATTATTTTCTGGACCTAGGCGTTCTTAGCAACACTGGCTAAAGTGCCATTTACAAGTCATATGATAACTAGATTTTTACCATTCAAATTTTTTAAAAAAATAATAATTTGACTTGAAAAAAATAAAATAAAGTAGGGTTTTTTTAATAATTTTAGTTCAATTCTAATTAGAGTATACATGTTGTCACCAAACCAAGGAATAAGAATAACTATTCAATTTCACTATCCTCTATTTTCAGTAATTGTTATTCCTTTTCTTGATGAAATACTCATTCCGTGTACCAAACCAAGGAATAAGAATAACTATTCAATTTTACTATCCTCTATTTCTAGTAATTGCTATTCATTTTCTTGATGGAATACTTATTCTGTGTACCAAACAAAGCCTTAAAGAAATCAGAGATAGCGTGCGAGAGCTAGAGGGGAAACTGACAAATTGGAGAGCTAAGTAGCGCGCGAACTAACGCGATATTGGTCTGGGATTTGATTTTTCTCAAATATTACTAGCGTATGAGCATACTCGCCAAGTGTTTTTTTTTTTTAACTGGCATAGCCTCAAATGCCAAGAAAATTTTTATGGCGTTTATGGAGGAAATGCCAAAAAACAATTTATAAGCTGGCGTTTATTCTAAACTCCAAGTTAAAAAAACGCCANGGAAGACACTAATTTTTTATAGTGACTTATTGAGGACCTCAAGTGTATTGTGGCGACCCGATTTCATCACCTATTTTTTTTTTAAACCGAATAGTCACAGAGGCTCATGTAAAGCCCACATCATCAACTCATAATCTGAGCATATCACATCAGAGTTAACAACATATACGCAGCGAAATCAAATAACATCACATGTGAGAGAAACATAACTTGGAACTGACATAACTATATACAACAGTTTTACAACACATGCTATACAACAAAAGAAAGGCTATCAAAAATGCCACATACGGCATAGCCAAAGTACATCATTCTGTTTCTACATATATAACAATATGATGTACAACAAAAACTAGACTACTATAAGAGTCTAAACAAAATACCCAATAGGCGTACATCGCCCTCAGACATCATATCCCAAATAGGCAGCCACTGGATCTTCATCAAGATCCACTGTACCTGCAACAACAGCATCATCTATGTAATCATAGAGATCATCCATGATTACATAGGGGAAGAAAAGAAGAAAGGGTGAGTCAACAGTTCATAAAGAATGAAGACTCCCCCGAGGGTTTTCGCAATGAGACAAACTTTTATTTATGTAATCGTTTACAATATCAGCCACTCATCTTCATAAAAATATTACTCTTTCATTTATCAAACTCAGGGTAGCTGATGAAGTAAACAACATATTCATAAAGCATTTTGAATCAATATATATAACTGTGAATGTATGCATATGTTCCAAAATACGTTTGGATACATATACATATAAACCATTTAATGCATATCTTATACATAATAAAATTCCACAAAACATAATATGCAAACCAGCTGTAAACGTATACATAAGTTCTTTTTCATGAAAACTCTTATGCATACCAATACATCTAGCATGAAATACCTCTCAAACCAATACATATAAATCATCAAGAACAATGCAATGCATGCTTTAATCTTCCACTTTTCTTTACTTACGTAATGTGTACAGCATGCTAACGGACTCAGCCCGAGCAACTGCACACACCGGCCTCAGGGACAACTCCCTAGCCTTGCACATAATGGGCCCAGCCCTAGCACTTTTCATAACTTTCTTTACTTACATCATATAATGGGCCTAGCCCTCTTCTTTAACTTTCATCTTATGGGTCTAGCCCTCTTCTTTATCTCTTAAGTATTAGCCCATGTTCATGCTCACACATCAATGCACATGCTCATGTCAATGCACTTACAAATCCCAACAATCATGTCTTAACAACTGAAATTAAATCAATTCTCATTCATCATAAGCTCAAAATCTCAAAGCACAAGATATCAATAAATCATAGTATCTCTTTCATATCTTAACACTTTCAAAATCACAACAACAATATCAATCATATCTCATCAAATACTTCATAAAACATTGAAAGTATCAAGTAATAACAAATCATTCTCAAACAACATATGAATGGCTCGACTTTTCCATAGCTTTAAACAATCTTTAAAAGCATTAAAATTCTATTTTCTCAACTTGTTTAGCATCTTTAAAACATCTAAAATCATTTATAAAATCATTCAAAAACATAAAACGTGATTCGTCCTTAGTGAGTAAAAGATTACTCACCTCAATCCTTGATGCTATAATTTGTATATCAATCCAACCTCTAAGCCACAATAAGCTGCAATATTACATTGCATGCAATCTTAGACATCATCTATAACTCAAAATATAATCAACAAGTGCTTATAACCTCATAATCACTTAACCTATAATACCCAAGGCTTAATGGAATNAAAACGTGATTCGTCCTTAGTGAGTAAAAGATTACTCACCTCAATCCTTGATGCTATAATTTGTATATCAATCCAACCTCTAAGCCACAATAAGCTGCAATATTACATTGCATGCAATCTTAGACATCATCTATAACTCAAAATATAATCAACAAGTGCTTATAACCTCATAATCACTTAACCTATAATACCCAAGGCTTAATGGAATTCATAACATGATTCCATAAGCTAAAAGAGTTAATCCATGGCAATTTACAATGGATTAACATGCTACATTGTAACTTGAGTAAAATCACAAAGCTAGACTTAGACACTTACCACAATGATATGAAGACCCGGTTGAAGGAGCTTTGATCCAACGTTTGGGCTCCACAAATGTGACAAAACCCTAGACAAACAATCAAAATTAAGCAACATGCAAGTGGTGTTTAGCTCAATCTTGAGAAAATGAACTTAAGTTTGAGAATTTACCTCAAACGATCGGTGGAAACGATAATCTAACACCGTAGAATGCGTTACCGGTGTTAGAAATCACAACCCAAACCTCAAAAGATCACTCTCTTAAGGTTTAGAGCAAACCCTAGGAGAGATGGGAGAGCTCCAGTTCGTTTCAGTTCAGAAAAAGTGAGAAATGAACTGAAAAATCGCATTTTCACCTATTTATACTCGATATACTGTTCATACCGTCCGGACCCCACTGCAGATGACTTGCAGACGGTGCGTACTGAGTGAACAGTAACAGGGTTCGTCCGGACGCTCTGCAGATGCTCTGTGGATGACCTGCGGACGGTGCAGTTTTGACCCCTAAAATGATCGAATTAGAAAAATTCATAAACTACAAAGTTGTAGAACTTTGAGTTAGATTTCTAATGACATAAAGTTTGCATCAATTGGAGTTCTGAGTCAAAAGTTATGATCATTTTACTCTCACAAGGTCAGTCTGAAATTACTGAACCTCTTGAAACGTTTTCTGAGGACGATGCAGATTTGACCACCAAAAAGACGGAATTGGAAAAAGTCATAAACTACAAAGTTGTAGAACTTTGAGTTAGATTTCCAATGACATAAAGTTTTCCTAAATTGAAGCTTGGAGTGAAAAGTTATGACTATTTTACTCCAGCATGGTCAATCTGAAATTACAGATTCGAATGGAACAAACACTAAAATAACTTTCTACTCTTGGTTATCGTTTTCACTTAGTCATTTGTATAATTAAGTTGTAAAATCCTCTAATCATATCTCGGGTATAACATGTATTTCCCTCCATTTGTAAACCATATAATTCCTTCTTCACATACAACTTATTCGTCAAATTATTTGCCATATATAGACTCTAATTTCTGCCAAATTGTCTTAGCTTTTTCTTCATCAATCACNGGAAGACACTAATTTTTTATAGTGACTTGTTGAGGACCTCAAGTGTATTTCCCTCCATTTGTAAACCATATAATTCCTTCTTCACATACAACTTATTCGTCAAATTATTTGCCATATATAGACTCTAATTTCTGCCAAATTGTCTTAGCTTTTTCTTCATCAATCACATTATGAATAACTTCATCTAAAAAATTAAGATGGATCGTAATAATAGTCTTCACATCCATCTCTTCACACTCATCATCATCCATATTTTAAGATTTTTTTCGTCTTTCCCAATAACACCTTGTACACTCTTTGCTAAATCAAAAAATCTTTCACCCTTCTCCACCAAAGAGTGAAGTTGTTTTTGCCACTAAACTTCTCGACTTCACAATTGGTGCTCGCCATATTTACCGTAATTGTTTATTTAAATTCCGAACCTGACTTTGGTACTACTTATTGTGCAAAGGACCACAATTACAGTAAATAAGACAAAACAATCACACACAAAAATACCAGAATTTATGTAGTTTCCTCAATGTGATGTACATTCACAGGCGAAAGCTATCGCAAAGAAGTTCACTAATCAAACATGGAATATAAATATAGTGAAGAGAAAAATTACTTAGAACCCAAATCCCTAATACACTCAAATCTTACTCTCATACAAAATATATTCTTCCCCAAAGAAGAAAACAAAAGTAAAAAGTTCTCTTTTGTTATGACAAGTGGCGGCTCTGTTTCTCTCTCACTATCACAACCTTTTTTTTTAAAAAAAAAAAAAAATCTCTTGTAGCTTCTCCAAAAGACTTTGTGCAACGCCTCCAAGAAGAAAGAAAAAAAAGGGCTCTCTATTATGTCTTGTGTAACCAAAGAAGGGTTGAAACACATGCCTTTTATTAAGGGTGAAAGTCGGCACTAAATTTTACTAATTACCGGTTGTCTACACTCTCCAACTTCAATTGGGAGAAAACACCCTAAAACAAAAAAAAAAAAAAAAAAAAAAACAAAAAAAGAAAAAACAAAAAAGAAAAAAGGAATGGGGTTCACATAAGACTTGATGGACGAAAGTCACATCAAACAATGTTTAACTAAAGCTCATATACTTTCGTCAAGTTAAGTTGTAACGATTAATATTCGGCTTTAGTCGACTTAATTACAACCTTACTCATTATAATGATCTTAGACATGAAAATCTAAGCTGCTTCTAGTGATCAATTCAAGCACTCTATCTTAAGCCCCCACCAAAAAAAAAAACAAAGTTTTAAGTACCGTTGTAATTAGTCTACTAGGTCTATCCCATCTAGGGGTGTAAACAAACAAAGTTACCCGTGAGCTCGCTCGGGCTCGGCTTGGTAAAGCTCACGCGCGACTCGATTATTAAATGAGCCGCTCATAAACACGAAAGTAAGCTCGATTACTAAACGATATATACCCATATAAAACTCGGCTTAACTCGAATAATGTTCATGAACATGATCGTATAAAGCTCGACTCGCTTGTTAGCTCAACTCATGTATATATATATATATATATTAGACTAATTGATTATTCATTAATATATCATGGGCAGATTCGTAATTTAGATTAATTAGGATATAAGTATTTAAATATCAAAGAAAAAAATTAATAGATATCATAAATTAACCATTAGAGAATTTTAAAATACAAAAAAGATTTATTAATGATTTACCTTTCTTGTTTTTTTTTTTTTTTGCTTTTGTACACTCACGCTGTCACGCAACAATGCTTACTCAGTGAATAATGCACTATTACTCAGTAGTGAACAATGCATTTTATTTCTTAGTGAACACGCTAGCCTTAAAAACAAATAATTTTAAATGTATTAATTGTAAGCTTTGTTTCTCTTCCCGATATTTACTGAATTCTCTTTTTTCTATATTGACATCACACAGCCCAATGCTCTCTTTTCTCGCACAACACGCCATTCTTTATCACAAACGGTCACAATTTCCATGCTACCTTCTCACCTTCTTCTTCCTTTTTTTTTCTTCTATTTTCTTTCGTTCTTTTTGTCTACTTCCTGCAACCTCCCATTTTTAGGAAACATCATAAATGGTTGGCAGTTTTCAAGGTTACGTTGCAACTGCACGGAGGTCTCCGGCTATGGTGGGTGTCTGGATAGCCTTCCCTCGTGGCTGCAGGCTTTTGGTGGTGGATTTCCTTTTTGTTTTTTATTTCATTCGGTTGATTTCTTGTTCAATTTTTTCTGAGTTGGTTTGAGAACTGAAAATTGGAGAGAAGTTGGGTGATTTTGGGGTTCATGGCCGATTAGGAGGGAGATTGTTGGCTGACTTTTGGTTGAAGGGAGCTTGGGTACTGATTCGGCCACATGGGTAAGTACTCAAGCTGAGCCAAGCCGGGTACTCGATAAGGCATTTGGCTTGGCTAATGGGCGAGTTCAAGCTCGAGCTCGCACAAGGTTTTCTCCTTGGCGAGCCAAGTCGAGCTCAACTATTAATACTCTTCATGAGCTCGGCTCGAGCTTGAGCTCGTGACAAGTTTGAACGAGCCGAGCTTGCACAAGCACAACTCACCTGAACTCAACTCGTTTACACCCCTAATCACATCTTTGCTATTACTCACTGCAGGAAAAAAGTGTAAAACCCCAACTTTATACATAATCACCAAAATATGCATGTAGCATAAATATCAAAACTTACAACATTGACTTAAGCCAAGTTAGCTCTTCACAACTATAGATCTCTTGAATGCATCAATAGTAGAAATCTAAGCACGCATAAGGATCTACGTCAACTGCCTCCTCAACTAAGCCTGTAAAATTACCACAATTTTATAGTTGGATATATGAGTCAACGACTTAGTAAATAAAAACATTCGGACCTTAACATATGTGGTGTGAGCCCTTCTTTTTCTTTGAAAATACCTCTAACTAGTGTTTACTAAACATCTATTACTCATGAAAGGTTTCACAAAAGATTTTATCAAATTTTATAGCTACTTCACAAATCACATAGAACAAAGAGAGTTTATACATATATCCTAAGATGAAAACAACATTTCCTTCGCATTTTCTATTCTAGATATATTTAACTTCATACCCCATAATATAAAACAGTAAAATAGTTAATATCACAAGGAAATGTTAAACAATAGATATCAAACATAATTTGTGTAAAACACTTGTATATATCAATGGAAACAGAAGGATAATGGTACGTTTGGTATGCAGAATGACTATTTCATTAGAAATAATAAATAGTTGTTATTAAGAAGGGAAGAATGTTGAATATATAGCCTTGGTATTAGACTATGATAAGGCTCTAACACTTGGAATTATCATTCTCATTGTACATAAGAGAATAACTATTCCTTAAATTAAGAGATAACTATTTCTCTCAAAATTGAGAAGAATAGTTATCCCTCAATTTAAGGAATAATCATTCTCGCATGGCCATGAGAATGATCAATCCATTCCACCTTCTTCCATTTCTAGTAAAAGTTATTCATTTTTTTTTTAATGAAATAGTCATTTTGCATACTAAACGTAACCTAAGTTTTCCCTGATTTCTCTTAGTTTTGCCCTCATCTCTACTAGCAATCCCTCATCGCCTACCCACCTCCCTCATCTAGCTAGTGTTATAATATTTTTCTCTTCTCCTAGACGCCTTCCTCATCTTGACGTCGTCGCCTGCCCTAGTCACGACACCACTAGCTTGCCTCAGCCGCCAGATCACGCGTCTTAGCCTACCTCGCCTCCTTCGAACCCTTGGTGTGTTTTCTTCCCATTCTTTCTCTCTCTTTCTCATCCTCCACATGATTTTGTGTTTGAGTGAATGTATTAGGAGATTTCGATTTAGGGTTTAAATGTCTCTTAGTTTGATTTCAATTTCAATTTAGGGCCTTGATATAGTTCTGATATGTATATTTAGGGATTAACGAATGCTTGTGAACTCGTAGTGTCATGACTTTTTTTTTTTTTGATGTGTTTAGGCTTTTAATTTTGTCTGATTGAACAACCAACAAGCAAAGTCGAGTCTTGTAATTCCTCAAATGGATGATTTCTCATTTCGTTATCTTGGATTAATTTTGGACATTTTTCCTGAGGTTGCTTTGATTGTGTTTTCCACCAAACGACAATTCTTTGAGTTTTCCTTCGATTCCAAGTTCATACTTCTACTCTAAGTTTAATCTCCATCTCTTTTTGTTGCTCTTTATTTAATGTTTATTGTAACATTTTAGAGTTTTTTTTCTTTTATTTTATAAATCTATTTTGTCAAACTTTTTAGTTCATCCTACACACTGTCATGTTTGGACAATTGTTAAGCTAGCTAGTTCACTCTCACCATTCTCTCGAGCACATGCTCGCGCAGGTTGCGGAATAGTAGCATTGTAATTGCTCTCCTATATTTTTCTAGCAGTTACAAGGAAAAAATAAAATGAATTCTTTCTTATTACCACAAAAAAAAAAATGCTAGTGTCTGTATATTTGAAAATGGAATATGGCGTTAGTTTAGTCCAAAAGAAAGATTATGTTTTTAAATTTTCTTTTTTGTAAAGATAATGGTCACAATTTCTCATGCACTACAATGCATCTATTGGGTCAGAGCAATAGTGAAAATCAAATCCAAAATTATTTTCCACGTGTGTTAATAGAAAAGTTTGAACACAAGTTCCTACTTGGAATTGCTGATGAAGTTGTAGATTTGAGACACATAATGCTTGATTCTTCATAATTAATTGATACTGGTCCTTTAAAATTTGGTTTTGAGTTCAGTAATATGCCTAGAGTGCTGGCAAGTTGCATGTTATTCTGTGAGTTGTTGGAGAAGTGTCGTAGTGCTGTATTTCTTGCTATGGTTTTGGGTACTGGTTTGCGTCTTGTTATTCTCATCCTTTCTTGGATGTTTGATGCATTGATTGTAGCATGATTATGTGATATCGTGTTTGGTCTGATACTTCTTCTGGCTTTGACTGATGAAATTTGTTAACATTTCAAAGACTCTCTAATTATAAATATGTTTTGTGTTAATATATAAATTTTGAAGCCAACTACACTAAACTAATTTTGTTGTAGTGAGTGTAAGAACTTTATGCGACTTTATCATGGTTGGGAAGTAAGTAAGTAACATAATTATAGGTTATAAATTGATTAGTAGTGGGACTGTGGTCGGTAGAGATTGATGGATTTAGTTTATTTTTGTCTTATAGGGGTGATGTTGTTGAAATGGACACTTGGATTAGTCCATCTATACTTTAGTCTTCTTTATTGCTTTTGGTAATTAGACAGAATCAAACCCACTTGTTGTTGGCTTTTCTTTATTTTTTAGAATATTTAGCTTTGAAGTTTGAATGTCAACTTAGTGTTTTTTTTTTCTTACCAACCCACAGTTAAATTCAGACTTACTGTGGAAATGACAATCAAAGCTGTAACGCCCAAGATTTTAAAATAAGGGTTTTAAATCACTTTAAATAAGCAGGTGAGCTCTGTTCGAAAAAGTAAGAAAAATAAACACTTATAAAAATTCAGAAAAAGTAAGAAAAATAAACACTTATAAAAATTCAGAAAAAGTCAAGTTTGTAACCCTCTGTTCGAACGGTGGTATTTCTATTCGACCAGGTGAGCTCCAAGGGTATCCATTCTAATTGGCCGTTCCAAGCGGTGGTTGACTGGATCACTTTTGAAAAATCATAATTTAAGTCAGTATTATCCGTTCCAATGGCCGTTCCAAGCAATGGTTGACTGGATTTGGAATTGATGGAACCGGTGTTGCCCATTCCAATCCCCGTTCCAATTGCCATTCAACCAGGTTAAAATCCGTTCGACCGGTAGCACATTTTTGGAATCTCGAGTCCATATGTGAGAGGGGCGTTCGACCGGTGCTACTTACCCGTTCAACCGGCAGTGTTTGGCAGACACTATAAATAGCTGAGACCCGGACCTCTCAGTTCATTTCTTTCATTTTTCTCCCCTTACACGATTTTCTCTCCATTCTCTCTCCGGATCAAACCCTAATGTATTGATCTTTAGGAGTCTCGATCATCATTTCTAATGTCGGAATCAAGATCCTCAGTGTTGGAAAGCTATTTCTACTGATCGTTTTGAGGTAAAAATTCTTGAAACCCTAATTTCTCAATGTTTGGACTACATTCTTGAATGGATAGCTTAATGTTGAGTAATTTCTTAGGATTCTCGTTGGGTTGTGCGTATCTTTCATCGGGTTGAAGTTCAGTTGTACACATACTCCGGATTCTTCAAGGATTGAGGTATAAGTCTAAACCCTAAATTTTATATAGTCATGTATTTTGGGGTTTTGTGATATTTAACCCTAGTAATTTCTATGGGTTATTTACTAAGTAAGTTATTAAAATGTGTTTTGGAACCCTAGAATCCTATGGGTTGCTTAAAGGCTATGTGATGCTTGTACTTTCAAGTATTATGAGTGCTGGGCTTAGAGTATGAGTGTATAGTTATTAATGTTTTAGCAATGTGTATATGCAGCGAGCATTGCTTGAGCATTTGATCTATGAGAGTAAATTATCAAGTGGAATTAATAAGTATTTATACTTACTGAGAATGATATTCCTTTTAAATGTTTTTTGTTTTAATGTTTAGTATATTTTTATTTACTAAACAAAATAAATGCTCTTAAATGAATTTGAAGAAATTATATGATTGTTTAAAGAACGAACCAATGATATTTTTGTGATAACATATAACTTTGTGGTTTCGACTACTTTCATGAGATTGATAAATATTTGATAAGTGATTTATGATGAGTTATTGATGATTTATGTTTATGGTGGAAATATTGGCATATTAAGTTTTATGATGTTTTGTTGTTATTTGTATTTGAGAAATGAAATATTGCAAAAGGTTTACATGACAATATGAACATAAGTGAAGTAAGCACGAAAAGAGCATGTGTTAAAGCAAAGCAAATAGCCTTAACCACGAGGGTGATACCATGTGTATTAGATTTGAATAGCATGATTTATATGATGTTTATGAGATTGATGTAGATACACTTATATGCTTGTGTTCACCAAAATAGGTTAGAATGCTTGTATATGTGTGTAACTAAGTTATGATGATTTATGTGATGTTTCAGGATATGATTTATTAGACTTTATTATAGACGTATTAGTATGCATATGAGTTCGCATGGAACAGAACAAATGTATATTCTTACAGCTAGCTGCATATAAGATTTATGTTTCATTGCTTAGATGTGCTTATATACTTGTGTTTCGTCAAAATGGAATGAAATACTTATATATGGGTGTAGCTGAATTATATGATATGTTTATATCATAGATGAGTACGTATGTGTATAATTCCAAACAGAGATATTGGAATATACTTATACATACTTAGTTATTATCATATTTCAGATGCTTTCATGAGTACGGTGTTTACTTCATCAGCTGCTTTATGTTTTAAAAATAAATGCCCTTAGTGGCGTTATTGTAAACTCCTGTAAACTAAATCTTCGGTTTATTTCAAAAAATCAGTGGGTCTTTATTCACTGAAACTGTTGATTCGCCCTTTTATTTTCCGCTTATTTAATCATGGATGATCTCTATGGTTGCATAGTTGTTGATGCAGGTTCAGAGGGAGTGGATGATGATCCTGTAGCCTACTACTTAAGCTATTACGACTAATATCGTGAGATATATTTCTTTTGTATAGATTGGACATGCAATCTATTCTTTTGTATATTGTTGTGATGTATTCACAAATGATACTGTTATATATTTGGCTCTTGTTGCATGTGATGCGTTTTGTATAGTCATTCTTTTTTTATATGTCACAGGTTAAACTTTAATCATTAACATTTTACTGTCAACTCGATTTATGTTGTTTACTCCCATAGTATATGCTTCCACTCAGTTTATATTATGTGTTATGTAGCTCTGATACAATAGATGTAATTTCATGATACATTGTGAGATATATGTATGGCAAAGGTGTTTCTATCACCCTGTGACAATGGATCGATTCATGATTATATTATGTTTTTGTTTTAAAAAAAAAAAATTAGTGACTAAATGTAATTACGAATCAGGTCGTCACAAAAGCAATGAAACATATGATCTTAAGATGATTCTCATTGTAAAAGTGTTAAGAAGTGTTTTCTATAGAACAACATGTCACAACCTTAAAAAGAATTATACACAATAAGACTCATTTAAGGTTGTCATGTTGTCCGTTGGGTTGAGCTGATTTGTCTCAATAATCTTGTAATAAACTTCCTGCGTGTCAACATGCAACATGATGATTTGTATACTCAAAATATTTTTAGCACAAGGAATTGATCAGTATCACAATGATTATGTTTTTAGTTTTGATGAATTGTACTATTGTAGTGTTTGGGTGATGATGAATAAAAAAACAAGGAGGTTATCTAAGATTCCAGTAGAAGTTCGAGGGGAAATAAAGCCTTACTTCATGATTATGCTCATGTTGTGGAAGAGGATAGCAGAAAACTACAAATGCTTGACGATAATACAACAAACTATGTTCGCAATGTGTTAATTATAAGTTGATTTTTACATTTGAAAATTTCAATTGACATTTGTTCTCTTTCCTTTATTTTCAAAAATACTTCTGGCTTGTGGCACACGTTGCTTTCTGATTGGCATATAATTTATTTATTTTTTCTTTTCAATTTGCAGCCTAGATAGAGTGATTTAGACATCAACCACCATGTTAACAATGTGAAGTACATTGACTAGATCCTCGTAGTAAATGTCCAAGTGAATTCCCTTTTTTAGATAATAATCCCCTTGCACTCCCCCCTCTCCCTCTCTCTTGCTCTTTAATCTTGACCTTTCTTGGATGCCTACTTATTAGATACAATATGTATGCTAATAATGCCTACCCATTACAAAGATGGTCAGCCAGGTCAAAACTCTGAATAGAACGTGTAGTAAAACTGGGTCCGACCAAAATAACATTTTCTTGGGTTTAATTTGTTCAGAAAAGTTTACAAGCCAGCAATAACTATACAAACATGTTCTGAATGGTATTGTTTGGTTCCCTAATTTTGAGAACAAGTGATTAATATATCTAATTGTGATTATATCCCATGGAATAAGAGATTTTTTATGACACCCAAGCATACTTTATTAACCTGCAAATAGTGAGTTTGCATTTTGCTAATCACAATCTAAGAACAAGTTGCTTTATGTTTTGCTCCAACTTACAAGTACCTCAACAATTATAACAAATTTTGTTTTCCAAACATCTAAATTTGAAGAGAAACGATGCACTCTTGCATGGTAAAGTTTCAAAATTTTATTGTCCCCTTCTTTCCCATTTATTAACAAGGTTTCTAAATTTCTTATGTTGGGGTCACTTGTCTCAATTTAGATGAGTGCGAATTGACTTCAGTTGCTGTCAATGTTGTATTCAAAGGGCTTTTCAAGTATTTCATTTTTTAGTGTTATCAAAACTGAATATGTCAACAAAAAGAAAATCAAATATATGTAGAAGCATCATTTGCTTTATAAATTTATTATGCAAGTGGATATGAGACAAAGAGGGAGAGATAGAGAGATTTGAATATCATAAAGCACATAACACTCCTTTGATGAGAGGAGGCAAGCAGAAGTCATATTTTTTTTCCTAATTTAATTACTGTTGTGTAAGATGCATACATTGATTCTGCTCATTATTTGTTATTGATTAAAAATATTATGGGCCTCAACCAAGTTGTCACTCAGTTTACTAATTTGTGCAACATGTTCATTTGTATGTTATGTGAAGCAATCTGTCTGCAGGTTATGTTTACTTATAAGAGTTTCATTCCATTAAAAATCAATGTGAACCAAATTTCAAACAACTTATGTCCATTCCATGATTTTTATTATAGTTTGAAAACTACAAGAGTTATGCTACTTTTTTTTCTTCTTCTTTTTTCAGAACACCCAAGCATACTTTATTAAACCGCAAATAGTGTAATTGCATTTTGCTAATCACAATCTAAGAAGTCTTTGTGTGCTTGTTGCATCACCTTTAAACGAAATTCTACCTATAGATTGTGTAACATGGTGTAGTCTGTTAAACTTATAAATAACTTTTCAATCTCAAGTGTTTGGGTTAATAACATGATTACTACATGTGATTTAGACTAAAACATAAAGCCTGGTTCTACCATGAAGGCAGGGATTGATCATTGTGTTGTACATCATGTTTTTTTTCTTTTATGTTTTACTGCTTTGAGTCACACTTTGATAGTCATAATTATTCATTCATATATGTTTGTCATGTTTCACATTTTCCAAATACGCAATTTGGTCTTGGTCTCGCACTAAACTTAATTTGCCTTATTCCATGATGATTCATATATATGTGTGTTATTTATGTCATTTGAAAATTAACATGTGTATTTAATTTGATTAGGCATTTGCTATAAATACCTGCTCAAAGTTCATCTATAAACCAAACATTCTCCTATTAACAAGCATAGAGATAAAGAGGGGGGAGAGAATGAAGATGATCAGCTTGGGCTTAAATGTATCTTTTCTCCTACTAGTCATTCTCCTGATCTTAACTAGCTTTTCGAACGTTGAAGCTCAGGAATGCAAAACTTCAGTTGGGTAAAGGAGTATTTTAAATTACTACATATTTCTTTTCTTTTTTTTTTACTTTGAGATGACCGTTTTGTGGAATCTGTTGTAAGGCATGCATGTTACCCTATATTTAGTTGTGGTTTGTTTTGGTATATTGTGACAATTTGATTTAGTTAAATTATTATGAATATTATCTATGGGTAATTGTATTAACAACAGATTTTAAAAAAATTGATTATATTTTTTAAAACCAAAACACACTTTCTTGATGTTTAAATCTACGCCAGGCACATATTTATGTGCCAAAAAATGAAACTTTTACAAGAAAGTTTTCCTGACACATAGCTCTCTCTAATGCCAAAAAATTCACTTTGTTGACACCTAAGAGCCGGCACAAACCTTTTGTCAACATTTAAACGCCGAGAAGGTCTTCTTGGCGTTTAAATGCTTCTTCTTGGCGTTTAAAAAATGCTAGGAAGCACCAAAGTTTTTGCAGTGAGTTTAACTGTTGAATACACATTTTTTGAACTTTGGAGTAAAGTTTGAAGAAGAAGATAAAGTAATATTTATGTTAGCATCACTTCTCCCTTCGTATGATCACCTGGTTACTCCATTATTGGATGAGAAAGAAACTTTGGAGTTGGAAGAGGTGATTGAAGCTCTCTTGTCACATGAAACAAGAAGAAAATATAGCAATGATAAGGTTGATGGACTTGTGGCGAGGTCTAAGTCAAAGCACGGAAGCAATAAGTCTAAGAGGAAGGGCACCATAGAATATATTGCATGGTATTGAAACAAGATTTGGAAGATAAAAAGAATCAGAAAAATTCTACAAATTCAGTTAGTGTTGCCAATGAAGAGTCTGATGGCAATGAGGTCAACGTAAATATTCTCTAAATTTCTTCAGATACATATTATCTTAAATTTCTTGAATTTTGGATTATGCTTGCTCAAATCATGTGTCCGAATAGGCAATGGTTTGAGACGTTTAAATCCTGTATTACTGGAATTGTTCTGATGGGTAATGATGCTATGTGTAAAGCTATTGGAATAGGTACCACAAAAATAAGGATGTTTGATGGGATTGTGAGGACACTTACTAATGTTAGATATATTCCGGACCTTAAGAAAAATCTAAGACCTCTAGCTACATTGGATTCTTGATGCTATACTTATTCAGCCAGAGATGAAGTTATGAACATAACTAAAGATATTTTTGTGGTAATAAAAGGTCAAAAAACTGGCAATTTGAATACATTAATCAAGAACACAGTTACATGTGAAGTTTCAGCAACTACTTTGGTAGAATCAAATATTGATTATACGATTTTATGGCATATGCAACTTGGCCATTTAGGCAAGCGTAGTATGTTTGAGCTTCACAAACAAAATTTGTTGAAAGACGAGAAGTCATGCAAATTTGGTTTCTACAAGTATTGTGTTTATGAGAAGCAACGAAGAGTTAGATTTAAGGTGGTATCTTATACGAGAAAAGGTGTTCTCATCTATGTTTCATTCAAATATTTGGGGATCAGTGGCATTATCTCTAAACGGAGGTGCATATTATTTTTTTAGTTTTATTGATGTTTTCTCAAGAAAATTCAGGGTTTATTTTATGAAACACAAATTAGAGGTTTTCCCCATCTTCAAGCAATAGAAACCCCAAGTGAAAAATCAAATTTGAAGAAAAGTGAAGTATTTTAGATCCGAAAATAAATTAAAGTATAAGGACAATGAATTTTTGGGGTTCTGCAAAACATAAGGCATTATTCATCACTTCACAGTTAAAGGGACTCTACAACATAACAAATTTTCTAGAACGATGAAAAAAACAGTATGGTAAAGGAAAGATACATGAGGTTGAATGTAGGATTACTAAAATATTTCTGGACTAGGGTGGTAGAATATGCATGCCTTATCACAAACTGATTTCCATATGTAGCAATTGATTCAAGGTTCCAGATGAAGTATGGATAAGAAAATTAGTTGATAAATAATTTTTGAAAATATTTAATTGTCCTACATACATTCAAGTGCAAAGTGCAGAAAGGTCAATTATATTCAAAATCAAGAAAGTGCATATTTCTTAATTTTGAGAGTTGTGTTAAGGGATATAAGCTATGGATTCAGTTTCAAAGAAGAAAATTGTTAGTTTCAAGAGTGGTGTTAAGGCCTATAGGCTATAGGGTACACATAGGTTTACAAGAAGCCGGAGTTAGTTGAGAAAGCTTTGTAGCCAATGAGACTCGTACATAAGCATGGTTTATGACTAAACCATGTCCTATACTCAAGTTCAAGAAATGCTTGAACTGGAGAGGTACTTGTAGATTGTGATTGCCCTTAGGGCTTTGGCAAAGACATCTTAAGGAAATTCGTATTGTTAGACTTGATAAGATTCAAGTCAAGATAAAAATTTATTGGATGTGACTTTCACATCATGTCTTGCATGGGCCCCATTCCTTTTGTTGTTTTATGGTGTTTTTTTCTCCCAGCTGAAGTTGGAGAGTGCAGCCGACTTGTATTAGAAATCTGTAGTAGCCAACTTTCACCCTTTCTGAAAGACATGCGTTTCGGCCCTTCTTTGCTTATGCAAGACACAATAGATAGCCTTTTTTCTTTCTTCTTGGAGGTGCCACATAGTCCTTTGGAGAAAGTGCAAGAGGAAAAAAAAAATTGTGACAGCG
The DNA here is from genome assembly GCA_900184695.1 of Betula pendula. Classification (NCBI taxonomy): domain Eukaryota; kingdom Viridiplantae; phylum Streptophyta; class Magnoliopsida; order Fagales; family Betulaceae; genus Betula; species Betula pendula. Next base: position 106,651 of record FXXK01001421.1, on the reverse strand, counting down.
AGAGAGAAACAAGAGAAACAAAGTTGCTGCTTGTTCTAGCAAAAGATAAGCTTTTACTTTTGGGGAAGAATCTCTTTTGTGTAAGACTAAGATTTATGTGTATTGGGGCTTTGGGTTCTGAGTGAGTTTTCTCTTTACTATTTTTGTATTCCCTCTTTGGTCAGTGAATTTCTTCGTAATTATTTTTTCCCATGAACATATCTCACATGAAGGGAATTACGTAAATTTTGGTATTATTGTGTATGATTGCTTTGTCTTATTTACTGTAATTGTGTTCCTTTGTACAAGAAGCTCTAACAAGGTGCTCAAATTTGGCTTGGCCAAAATTAACCAAGTTCAAATTCAGCTTCAAGTTAATTGAATAAACCAAATGAGTGAGAACTCAAGCTCGAGCTGAGTTCGAACTCTTCAATTTACATGGCTAAACATAAAAAAGAAAAAGAAGAACACAATTAACCATCACGAATAAAGAAGTAGAGATTTGTGGCATAGAAACAAAAAGCCTCAAGAAAATGAGAAGCAGAGGGAGAGAGAAAAAAAAATCACAAAGGCAAGGGTGCTTAAGATCTATGATGGAGTCACATACAAGGGTTCTTATTGTTATCCTCCCAAATAATAAAAAATTATAAGTATCTCTAGTAATTAGGGTTGTAAATGAACAAGTCTATTCGACAACTCATTCGTATAAACTTGACTCGAATTTAATTCGTTTAATAAATGAAATGATCATAAACACAAAATTAGGCTTGATTATTAAACAAGTTATACTCGTATAAACTCGGTTCAACTCGTATAAGCTCGTATAACTTTATTTTATTATTTTAATTTTGTAATTAGAACATCTAAAGTAAAGATGAATTATCTTCTTAATATAATAGATATAGATTGAATTATTATTATTGTGAGTCATGATATAGATATGTGTGTTTTTGTGTATGTACAAATATGTGTGTGTGTGTGTGTGTGTGTGTGTGTATATGTGTGTGCATAATGAATTTATATACATACAATAAAACATACATATAAATTCGAGATTGAATTATTTAAGATTCAAGTTAATTTATTTAATTAACTCAAATGATAAATTCATAACAATAATTAATTAACTCAAATGATAAATTCATAACAATAATTAATTAACTAATAATTAGTATGGATTTACAAAAAAAAATAAACAATCATGATATTTACTTTATATAAAAAATAAACAAGTTAACTAAGCAGCTTGTGAGCAAGCTCAAGTTCGCTCGAAAAATAAATGAGTCAAGCTTGAACAAATTATCTAGTTCAGTAATAAGCTCGAGCTCGGCTCGTGTTAGAAATAAAATTAAATGAACAGAGCTTGAATATTCAATATTCGGCTCAATTACAACCCTACTAGTAATGATGCTTGTGGGTTTTGTCACCCAGGGCCAAGCTTGGCTGTGAGAGCAAACTTTTTTTTTTAATTTTAATTTTTAATTATTTAATTATGGTAATCTTGTAATTTTATAATTTTTCTGTTATAAGGGACATTTCAAGTGTTAACGGTTGATTTGACCCTAAATCCTAACAGATAGGTAACATTACAAAGTTTTCAAACATAATGACTCAACATTGTAACTTTTAAAGTTTGACGGTACAATTACAAAAGAATTGAACATCATAAGAAGTAAATAAAGTTCCCCTATATAATAATTCAAATTGTACTTGATAAGCGCGAGAACATACATGAAACGGGAAAATAGGTTGCCCTATTTGATTTTTGTTGATCCATTTTTTAAGGTTAATTGATATAAAAATGGTTTCTCAAAGAATTCCAAGAATATATATTGGATACATGCGATATTTCACGCTTCATCAACCGCATATATCTACCGGGACTTCTATCTGGAGGACACAAATTCATCAAATCTTTAATTGAAAGGAAAGAAAAAATTCCATCGTAAGCATAGAAACTTAACATCCGTAATCACAATCCTTTTTTTTTTTGTTTACCTTTCGGAATAAAAATAGGATCTTTTACAAAGTGTAAAACAAACTAAAAACAGCTAGAGCTTTCATTTTGGACATGGTAGATGAGGTGAAGAGGTTCCAAGCTGCATGCAGGCCATGCAACAGAGATCAGCCCCAATTTACAAGGAAATAACTATAGGAAGTTCATATTTCAATTTTTTCAAACAAAAGTAATGTTATTTAGTAGACTGTTATACGACTGCTATAAAACTTGAAAATGTTACAGTGAAAATCAGCCATTGAATCAGCACTTGTAAAAAAAAAAATTTAAAATGCTGTTTTTTACTACCACGTCATTTCAGTTGTATAACAGTAATATAACAGTCTACTGAATAACATTACTCTTTTAGAAAACACTGATGCCCCATGTTTAAGTAAAGGGGTGTCTAACCAAAGAATCTTTCAACTCGAGAGACAACTAAAACCTGCACGATATTGTCCACTTGAGGAAAACTAACAGAAAGTGCGGACTATATACATGGACTGGCCCCAATTGTGTGGAGAAAATGTCAAGACTATATTCTTAAACCGGATTTCTATTAGAAATCTAGGATTCCCATAAAGCTAATACACTTGTAGGCTTGTAGCTCAATTTTCTACAAGGTAAAACCTCAGCCTCAACCTACATATTGGGCGTTTCCCTGGAGAGAGAATCTTCCTTGCATAAGTGCCGTCTCCCAACTCATCTTTACCCTATCCTGTCATGTTGCCTCAACTTTCTGCACTTTTGTTCTCTGATATCAAATGGTGAGGCAAAAATACTTTCAGAAATGGGGCCCTGGAAGATATTTCAATTCTATCCCCATTTTGGACAGGATGGCAAATATGAGAACCATCAATGTATATAACACCCTCCTTACAAAACCATGCGGCCTCCATGTGCTGATCAGATTTGATTATTGCGTGCATCAAGCTAGAGGCTGCTCCAGGAGAAATGGGTTCTCTTACCATATATTGGAGATCCCGAGATAAAATGGGCATTGGAAATCCACCTGCTGAGAGCATTGCAGCTGTTGAACCGGCAGCTGTTGAAACTCTCAGACCACTTGATCGACAGTTCACTAAAGGGGAACAAGGCTGGTCATCCCTTTTAATTCTGCAGATAATTTTTTTTTTTTTTCCATTATTTTGGGATCACAAATCATACAAATTTTTCAAAACATATATTATCCTACATATGTAATATATGGGACCCTTACTTGAATGAGAACCGAGAAAGTGCCGCTGGACATGGTTGCGCCATTAAGATATCGTTAAGAGCATATGTGGACAGCAGTTGTGAGTTTACACATACTGATATCCTTGATAATTTGGAAGGAGCCTCATGACCTGCGAGGATGTCGTCTAGTACCTGAAAGAAAGTATTTATCTCTATATAATAAATCCAGCAATTTGCCTGTTCTAAAATGGAATTTGTGGTTTCTGCTGAAAAACACTCTAGATTATCACCAAAATCTGAAGCTACAATGTGAGGCACAATTCTGCTATGAATATATTGATTCCAGATATTTAGAGCCTAAACCTCTTGTCACAATAAAGGTCGTGCAAGAAGCAACTTAACAAGAAGTTAAAAATTTCTATATCGATGGGTTCTAACAGTAACCTCAATAATTTTCAGCAATATGTATAAGAATCTTTCCAAGGGAAAAAAGTGGAAATACTGATTCTGACTAATGCAGAATATATCCATGTTTAGTCTTTAAATGTTCGGCCTCGTTCAGCAATCTGATTTGAATGCCTGATGCATCTATATCTGTGGATGCCCTTAACGCCATACTAAATTGGCTTTGGCGGCTTTATTTGATAACACTTTTTCCTTCTCCCTTTTCTTTTCTCTTTTCAAAACAAAAACATTAACAACAAATAAAATATCCAAAACTACTTTCATCTTTATGTCACATCAGAATACTTTTTCAAACAAAAAACAAAAAGCATCATCTAAAAAGCATTAACAAGAGTAGTAATTTCAGTCAAATAGAAACCTCCTTTGAAGCAAGCCAGAAGTAGTGAGTGCTTATATTAGTAATCACATCAACATTTATTTTTATTTTCATTTGTAACTACAAAGGTGAACATGGAATGAACACTAAACATATTGAAGCTTTATTTGTCTGCCGACGCTGCTTCGAAAACACTCTAAATGAAAGAGTTGAAATAGCAATTATATTTGGTCAAAGTAGTGAGATAGTCTTACTTGTTGAAAGTTATTGACAGTTGCTGCACAAAGATGGCCTGTGCTTCTATTAGCATCGAACTCATTGCTGAACTGTTCCACCTATACCAACAAAAAAAAAAGGTAAATAAACTTTTGCAATAGCGATGTGTCTTTGGCCTGAAAACAAAACTTGGTATCAGTTGATTCCACGAATTGCAAAGAGAGCCATGGAAACAAATTCATTGATTCGAAGGCCAAAATCTACAGGTTTTCCAGAAATAAACTAACCTCTTCAATCTGTGTGGGGTCAGAATTCACACCAAGAATTGGAACTGTATCATCCATGAAATGGCTGGCCTGCAAAAGAGTGCCATCACCACCAACTGTAATAACCAGGTCCACGTTATGGATAGGCTGTGATAGATTGTTACGGAATATGGGCTCCCAATCAACTGGCCTTTGCTGCAGAACTTCCTGACAATACTTTATGGCATCCATATGCGCCTTACGCCTATTCTCCAAGTAATCTAACATCTGCAATGCCTACAAACAAACTAAATTACTACAATGAAACAAATTGACAAAAACACTAGAATATAAGGTGAGAGAGAGAAAAGAGAACATATATTCAGGTAAGTGAAAGCTTAAGCCATAAAATATTTTTTGGACCAAGCCTATGCCCCCTTTTCCACCTCCCCCAACCCCTTCACACCACTGCCACCTCCCTCCTCACCCCCCACTCCTTAGGTGTATCACCACCAAACACTTTCCTTCCCCCACCCCTATGCCACAGCCATCTCCTCCCTCCCTCGTCCTCTCCCCCACTCCCCTGTCATTGCCACCACATCCTCTGCCAACCCCCCCCCCCCCCACCCCCTAAAAAAAAAAACATCACAACCAACCATTGCTGTCTAAAAGCAAAAAAGACATAGGTCTTAAGCTTTTGCAACAAGAGCTATCAAAAACTGTTGGGACGTAACATAAAAAATAGTAAGGTTTTATAAGAAAGAATGGATATCTGCCCCTAGGTTAGACCTATCCGTGAGATTTGTCCATGAGTAATAGTGAACAAAACAAAGGGCCACAGGTTGTGTTTGAAGACAGTCTGTCAAGCTCAATGCATTTGCTAAGGANACAGGAGAACCTTTTTTTTTTGTCTTGGGTGGGGGGGTGTTAAACTTGATGATTATTATAAGGACATCTTCATCTTCTAACTTTGTAATATGAATTATTCATGATTTCTGGAGAGATTATTTCATTTCACTTTAGAGGCTGGGGTATTCAATGAAATATTTCATTTCTCTTGATTACTCATCAAAAAGAAATCTTCTAATTTTGTAACATGGGAGCCATATGAATTATTCATGACTTCTTGACAGATTATTTCATTTCACTTTAGAGGCTGGTATTCAATGAAATTTCTCGAAAGCAAAATGTGTAAGTTTTATTAGGACTTTCTTTATTATAAGGAATAAAACCTGACCTTCCAAATTGCAGGTTTATTGAGCATATCATTTTTTTCCCTCGCAGTCCAAAGAAAAAATCTTTGCTTTCAAATTAATCTGGAAGCCCTTTGAGAAATTTACAAGAAAATTTACAAGACTGGTAAGTATCTATGTATATACACAACACCCACAAACAGACACACGCTTAGACATACATAAACATGATCCATCACTAATATCAGCCTAAATAATTGCAAAATTACGTGATACTGCTCTCACGCTATGTTATTAGTAGATAGCTCATGTATCTAGGTCTCCCTTCAAGCAGAAAGGTGAAGCAAATTTGTGGAAGTCAATGGAGGAAAAGCAAAACAAATGTCTAGCTAGCAGTGAAAGGATATATTTCCAAGTGGAACAATATTTTCTGAATCTTTACCCTTGTCAAACATCCCAATCTATTTCCTGGCTCTCTATGAGAATATTGTGAACGTTGCAAATACGGGTGAGAGGATCTAAGAAGGATGGGTAAGTATTCAAATAGGATGGGATTTCCTTCAAAGATATATGAAGGCTCAAAGAAATATAAACGCTTCTTATAAAATTTGAATTACCTATCAAAAAAAAGAAATATAAACTTGAGCACTTTTCAGATCTTTAATCAGCAAATCAATCCTAATGCTAAAATTCTTTTTTTTTTTTTTGATAAGTAAGAGAAATTTTATTAAAAGCGTAGCCCTGATACAAAGGAAGTATACAAAAACCACCTAAGAAGAGGAAGAAAAAAGTACAAGAAACTCCGAATAGCTAACCGCTAAAGGAACTAAACAAGCAACAGTCCAAGAAAAAATAGTAAGGAAAAAGAAGGATTTAAGCTCCTCAAAATGCTAAAATTCTTATTTTAGGCAAACCCCCTTACTCATAAACTTGCCCTTCTTAAACTTGATTTAGGTAGACATGGACAGACTGAAGAAAGAACAGTCTCAAAGAAAAGAGAAATAAGAAAGGAAAAGGTTTGATTTGAAGGGTGATGATCCACATGTTTAAAGCCTATGTAACTAATTTTTAGTACAATAAGATGTAAAACAAGCACTTCTCTAAGAATATGTTAAATATTTTTCTTTCAAAGTGATTACTTCTCCTCTAACAGAAGCGATTATTTTTATCAAAATTATAGCAAATGCTTCTTCAAGTAGTTGCTTCTATTGAAAACAGGGAATTTGTTCTTTTAAAAGAAAAGAAAACTCCCTATAAATCATGGTGAGTGATATAAGTAAATCTTTCTCCTATTCAAGGTTAATGTCATCCTCTCTATAAATTAATGCCAAAATTCCCTCCAGAACTCACTATGTATGAAGAATAACATTTACACTCTTCAGTTCATGTGCACAAAATCAAGGTTAATGTAACACTCTTTATAAATTAATGCCAAAATTCCCTCTAGAAACTCACTATGTATGAAGAATAACATTTGTACTCTTTAGTTCATGTGCACAAAATCTTTTGGGTGAATTACACTTTACTCCCTCAAACCACTACCCAACTTGTACATACACCTCCAAACTACAACTCGAACCTAAAACTACCAAAATATTTCGAGTTGCTCCCTGTGTCAATTTGGTTGTCATTTTAAATGGAAAATGTCACACACTAGTTATGTGCACATGAGCCGTTTCTTCAGCAAAAAAAACACCGAGTTTGCATTAAAATCTTAATTAATTAATTAAATTCGTTATTTCCTATCAGCTTAAACTTTTAAAATAAGTGGTAGTTTAACGTAATATCAAAGTATAAATTTTGAGTTCGAACTCTATTTCTATAATTCACCTCACATTCTAAATTAAATATTTCACGTGTTGAGACTCACGTGTTAAGACTCACGTATTGAGGGAAAGTTTGAGTCCACATGTAAAGATGAGTGTTAGGGAGAACTAATGACTTAAAAGTTTGAGGGACAACATTACGGAACTATCCTTAATAAAGAGGTGGCTCCTAAGATCACTAGCAACAGTTTTTCTAAATCTCATTACCTTCTCTAAATGTAGAAAAAACTCCTAAAAAAATAACATGAAACAGACTCCATTTGTGTTCCCTAAACTAAGGAAATACCAAGGGAACCAAAAGTGGCACCCTAAATTCCCCTAATATTATTTTAATATAAAAAGGTTTTCTCTTTCCTCTATCATTTATTTGAAACAATATTTAAATGGTTTTCTTTTTCCTCTCTCTTTCCCCTAACATTTAATTTAAATAATATTTTAATGGTATAGGAAAAGGTAAGGGAAGTTATTGTGTAGTTTATTTGAATAGGGAAATAAAAAGTAGTTTGACTCCCTACACTTCAAGAAAATCTAAGAGAAGCTGCTACTAATGCTCTAATACGGCTTTTAAGGTGGGGCTGGCTGTGGCCCCTCCCTCTAGGCGTTGGTCACAGCGGCCACAACCCACCTAATAGAGGGGGTGGCTACCACAGGCCTCTTTTAGGTGGATGTGGTTGTGAGCCACCCCCTCTAGGATGGGGGTTGAGGTGGTCGCAACCCCCCTAATTGACAGGGTGGCCACCACGACCCTTTCTGGGATGAAGGTGCAAAGGCCGCAACCCCCAACAAAGGGGGTGGCTGTAGCCATCCCCACCCTAGAAGCCATGTTAGGAGCCACCCCTCTGTTAGGGATAGTTTTGTAATTGTATCCCTCAAACTAAGGGTATTTTTACAGAAGAAATGACACAAGCGCACGTGACTAGCATGTGTGATGTTTTCCATCCAAAATAACGGTTATATTTGATATAGGGGGAAACTCGAAAATATTTTGGTAGTTTATAGGCCTGAAGTTGCATCGAGTTGTAGTTTGGAGGTGTAGGTGAAATTGGGGTAGGTAGTTTTTTTTTTTTTTTTTTTTGGAGGGGGGGGGGGGGGGGGTGTTAAGTCATCCAAGTCTTTTCTTCCTTCAGTTAGAATTTGATATTATACTTTTTTCAACTGAACAAAGTAATTCAAATCTTGTTCAGGTCATGGAACTTAGTTACAGCCATTTAAGTAGATATATAATTTGCTAAAATCCATTGCACATAATGTACAAGGGTCAAGAAAATGATGAAGTTCTATATTTTCCAGTCACTGAGCTAATTGTTCATATGGTCAAAAGGGTTGGCTTTTTGCAATTGAAATAGTCCATTAATAAATGATAACATACAATTTGGAAAAATAAAAATTCCATTCGTTGGATGACATTGTTCTCAAAATCATATAAAAGTCCCAAACTAAAATAATAAAAGAAGGGGAAAAAGAAACAAACAAAGATACAAATTCAACCAAAAAAACTTCTACCTTATGTAAGTAACTACGTCCGACCAAAAAAAACATATAACTAAGAAATTGGATTGCTTAGTACTATAACAAATTATCTCACTTATAAAAGTCCATATGATGCATTGAAGTTAAAAAAAAAAACAAACAAACAAACAAAACAAAAACTACTTCAAAAGTGTTACTGAACCGTGCTTGTGGAGCAGAAACAAAAATCTGGACCTTCCATTTTATGTAGTTCAATTTTATAACAATTCCAAGTCCAAATAAATTTAGAATATTAGTCTCAATTGGACAGAGATCTTTGTTTTCTCAGTTTCAAATGACAGAAATTTGAAAAATCGAAATTTCTTTTCTTGCATGTTCTTGTTAGTACTTAGAACTATGTTATCAACATTTACAACTTATTGTGATAAAAAAAAATAAAAAGAATATATATGCTAAAAGAGAAGAAAGATCCTTGGCTTTCTTTGTTTTTAGAAAACATAAACTTCTTATGAGACGAAAAATCTACATGAATGTTAAGGCAAGCTTCCTCATTTTTTATTAACAAAATGTAGCATCAATAACCAGAATATAAGACCTACTCGCTCCTAGCATTAGCGTCACTTTGTGTCATAAATGCAACGAACGCAACAGAAAAGAGAATAAAATATAAAAATACGAAGAAACCACGTTGGATAGCCTCATATGTGGGGCTTCACACAAGTTTCTAAGCTCTTGCAAGCTTCAAATCGAAACAAAAATACTAAATTCATTTCTTTGCTACACTTCTCATTCTCATATTCATCGTTTTAATTTCCAATGAGATGCTTCTTGGACTCCAAGCAAAGCATAGACATATAGCACTGAACTAAAATACCGTCTTTGACAATTTATCAAACAACTCGAATGCCTAGTCAACTACCAAACCAATAGTTACGAAAAACAACAGAAACAAAGAAAACGAAAAGAACCCATTTGAGAAAATGGTTCATGTATGAGGGTCCACGCAAAGATTCACGTTCTAGCGAACACCGGATCAAAACAGAGCAGAGCATATAAATGGAATTACCTGGGGGTTGGTGATCCGAGAATAACCGTCTAATTGGCGCATTGGGTAAAAGTCGAACGATTTCAACAGCAACAACAATCTCCTCCTCGCCATCTTTCTCTCTCTCTCTATGTCTCCTTCTCTTTCTCTCTAGAGTGTTGCAGAGCGGTGAGTTGGGTTGAATAGAAGGGGCCGTTGCCCATGAGTCATGACACACTATTTCAGACAATTTTTTTTATTGGATAAATGTATTTTGGTTCATGCGGTTTTTGAGTTTTGATAGATAGCTTTTTGTGTTTTAAAAAGCGATTAATCACTTATTATAATAAGCCAAAAAAGAAAAAATTAATTTCTGCCCCTAAAAAATTTACATAATTTGTTAATGAGCTAAATGGCCTAATCGTTCAACCGCCCCTCCTAGCATAGATAGGTGGCCCTATGGTCATTAAGAGTGGTTCAACCACCTTAAAAATGGCAAAAAACATAATAGTAGACAAATAAAATAAAATTTAAGAATGACTAAACCATTCATAATAGTCATAAGGTGGTTTGGCCACCTCTTCTAAAGAGCCTAATTTGTGCTGATATGACATATTAATGAATTATGTTAATTGTTCTAATGACATTGATTAATTTGTTCTTTTTTATTTACCATATTAAGTAAATAATCACTTTTTAAAACTTAATGAGCTATTTGTCAAAACTAAACTACATACACTAATTTTTTTTTTTCAAAATCACTCTCCTTGCTTTGTGTTATTAATTTTATTCAAACGACATGTAAAATTCATCTATGTTGTGAGACATTTAGGTTCAACTGATGGCATATTTACTTGGGGAAAATGCACTTTACCTCCCTGATGTTGTAGCTGTTTTTCAATTCGACCTACATTGTTTAAAAATTTGCAATCCACCCCAACTAACTTTTTAATTTTTTCAATTCCGTCTTTCCGTCAGGCAGAACCGTCTTCTTAGATGGTATGTGTGTCATGTGCGCCTCACGTGAGAATCTTTTTTCATTTATCCCCCTATTACCCCCCAACGACCCAGTTTCCAAGGAGCTTTTTGCTCTCAGCTACGACGTTGTTCAGAAGCCGTACCTCAAGTACTTCAAATTCTCTCCGGACGGCAAGAAATCCCCTGACGTTGAGATTCCACTCCCAGCAAGTGGTTTTCAAGCTCCAGGAAATGATTACCGGTGGCTCTCCGAAGACTTTTTACTTCCATTTGTGGATGCTTAGGAGGAGCCGGAGTACGACGAGGTCGTCGTGATCGGGTCATCAAAGGAGTGGCTTCAGGGCTTCTATACTTACACGAGGAGTGGGAAAAAACTGTAGTTCACAGGGACATCAAGGGCCGGAAATGTTTTATTGGATTCTGAGTATAATGCAAGGCTGAGCGATTTCGGTCTTGCGAAGCTATACGAGCACGGGTCCAACCCAAGCACCACCAGAGTGGTGGGGACGCTGGGGTATATGGCGCCTGAGCTCACGCGCACAAGCAAGCCGACGACAAGCCTCGGACGTGTATGCCTTTGGCCGCTCTGTTGCTGGAAGTGGTATGCGGTAGAAGACCCATTAATCCTACAGCATCTTCTGAGGAGCTGAGCTTGGTGGACTGGGTTTGGGAGAAGTGGGTCGTAGGAGCAGTACTTGATGTTGTAGACCCGCGGTTGGTGGGGAGGTTTGAGGATGATGAGGCTATTTTGGTGGAGAGCCATGTTTCTTGCCAAGAGAGGGCAGTTCGGAAAAAGAAGATGATGGGTACATTCTAGCTTTTGTCCACGACGAGAAGACAGGGAAATCGGAGCTTCAGATCGTGAACGCCATGAGCTTAGATCTTCCTCTGTTTTGCTGAACCGTGGGGGTAATAGAGGGATAAATGAAAAAAGATTCCCACGTGGGGCGCACGTGACACACATACCGTCTAAGAAGACGGTTCTGTCTGACGGAAAGGCAGAATTGAAAAAATTAAAAAGTTAGTTGGGGTGGATTGCAAATTTTTAAACAATAGAGGTCTAATTGAAAAACAGCTACAACATAAGGGGGGTAAAATGTATTTTCCCCTATTTACTTTATTATAAATATTATTTTAATGGGATTATTTCACTTACTCTTTGAAATGTTACCCATTTTGTAATGTTTCTTTAAAATTTAAAGTCTCTCAATTTAGTGTATCAAAGTTATAATTATTTGTAATGTCCCCCTCCATTATGATTTTACAGAAAATCCTAACATAGAAGTGTTAAATTACCTAAATACCTTCAATTTTTTGACTTTTTAATTTTTTTTAAATAAAAATAAATAAATAAAAACTAGTAATGACCCACTGACACACGGTTGGGTCGCGAGTGACCCACTCTGGGTCACGACTAGAAGTGTCACCGTGGGTCTATTGACCCATGTTGGGTCATCTTTTTTTTTTCTTTTTTTTTTTTTAATTTGTAATTAAAAAATAGGGACAGAAAAGTCATTTCACCCTTTTGCCATCTGATTTAATAGAACATCATAACAAAAGAGAGACTTTGCAACTAATTAAAACTTCGATACATAAAATTAAGAAACTTTGAATATTTAAGGGACATTGTAAAATAAATGACATTTCATGAAGTAAATGAAGTCATTCCTATTTTAATCAACAAACTTAGTTGACATGTTAGTTTTAAGTTCAGACAAAATTACCAATTTAATTACTGCTTTAAGAGTACCATTAATGTGACTTTCAATATTTCTCTTTCTTTCTCAATATCTTGATATTCTATTCATTGTAATTATTTTTTTTTTATCATAATTGAGGCGAATGCTTAGCATTTACAATAAGCTCTTTGCATTTAGATTTTTTTTAGGGGAAATTACATTTTACCCCATCAATGTTTAAGGAGATTTTCAATTTAGCCATCAATGTTACAAAATTCAACAATGCACCCCCCCAATGTTTGCAAAATTTTCAAATCGAACCTTCCGTCAGATTTTGCCATCTAATCTGACGATTTTTTTTTTTTTTTTTTACTGTTCATCCTTTTTTTTTTAAACAAAATGCATGAACAGTAATAAAAAAAAAAAAAAAATTCGTATTGCAAAATTTTGCAAACATTGGGAGGTGGATTGCGAATTTTATAACATTGGTGGCTAAATTGAAAATCTCCTCAAACATTGAAGGGGTAAAATGTAATTTTCCTTTTTTCTAAAATCTAAAAGCATTAACAACAGATATCTTAAGATCCCATTTGGTTTACATAATAGATCTTTGTAATGAAATAGCTATTTATTTGAAATAGTCATTCTTTCATTCAGTAAGACACTATTTCTTTGAATAACTATTTCCTTACGAAGAGGATATATATACATTTTTTTAAAAAAAAAAAAAACTTTTTTTTTGTTGAAATTAGTGGGTGTCCAGCCACCCACCATTGATTTCAACCTAACAAGTTTTTTTTTTTTTTTTTTTTTTTTTAATTTTTAATTTGAGTTTAAAAAAAAACAAAGGTTGAATTTTTAGTAATTTTGATTCCATTTCAATTAGACCATATGTCTTGTTATCAAACTTAAGAATATGAATAACTATTCAATTCCACTATCCTTTATTCTCAGTAATAATTATTTATTTTCTTTATGGAATACTTATTCCATATACCAAATGATGCCTAAAGCTTGTTCCTTTTCACAAATATAGGGAACATTTGAAAAAAAAAAGTTACAAAAAATTACCTGCAGCAGATGCCTTATATAACTTATTCTCTTCCTAAATCATTGGATAGTACTATAGCTATCAAATGAATTATTATAATCCTAAAATACACAGTACTCAATGAAGACAAAAAGGGGAAAGTGAGAAAAAAAAAAGAATAAATATAAAAAAAAAGTATTTAATTGATATATGGAAATATAATGAAATCTATTTAGGAAAAATAGTTGGGTGTCTACTGCTAGTGCTTTAACAACAGCTTTCATATAACTCATTATCTTTCTTAAATATAAGAAAATTTTCAATAAAACCATAAAAAAGTGACCTTCAACAGTTTTTTTATTGGTTCCCTTAACCTTGGGTTTGATAGCTTTTCTATTCATTATTTTAACTCAAAATATAAATATATCATCTCTCATCTCTCTTCTTTTTGCCTTTTATTTGGGACTGTGATGAGATTTTGTAAAAAAAAATGAGGGTAAGTAGGGAACTTATATTTTGTAAATAAATAATATTTAAAATGGTATAAGAGAAGCTATTTTGCAATGTATTTAGATAGAAAAGAAAAAACAATTTTGCTTCCTAAATTTAGGAAAAATTTATTTATTTATTTATTTTGAATGCCCTATTTAACAAGCTCTGCTTTACTTTATTTTTAACTATAGTAAGAAATATACTTCCCCCGCATACATTTGTAAGGCTGCGTTTGAGATTGTGATTTGGTAAACAAAAAGTGAGATTTTTAACCAAATCGCAAAAAAAAGATAGTTTAAGATTACGTTTTAAAAAAATTACGATTTGAAATATGAGTTTTCAAATTGCAAATAAGTAGTTTTTTTTTTTTTTTTAACGAACAATTTTAAAGGCTAAACTGAAATTTTAAATGCCAAATTACTATTTTGCCAAACGCTTAATTGTGTTTTTAAAATTCACCTTTTTAAATCGTACATTTTAAACTTGTTATTTTTAGGGAAAACTTCATATAGCCCTTTGAACTTCGAGCCTTTTTAATATGCCCCATAATCTTTAAAAAATTTCACTTTAGTACTTTAAACTTCTAATGTCTATCACTTAACCTCATTCTGTTAGAATTTACGATTAAATCTTGTGAAAATTATTAAAATACTCATATATTTTTTTTAAAAAAATCTTAAATGTAGGTATTTTGAAAATTTTGACACCTCTCTATTAAGATTTTTTTGGCTAAGTAATAGACATTAGATATTCAGAGTACCAAAATAAAAGTTTTAAAGAGTATAAAAAATATGTCAAAAAGGCTAAAAATTAAAAGAGCTATACGAAGTTAGTTATTATTTTTAAATCACATTTTTTGTAATAGCAATCCAAACAGAGGCTAAGGGTGCGTTTTGGTAAGCGATTTCGTAGACAATAAGTGCGATTTTAAACCAAATTACAAAAACTGGATTGTTTGGGAACTGCGTTTTTAAAAAATTCGCAGCTAAGGAGATGCTTTTTTTGAAAACGCAGAATTTTAAATGCTAAAGTGCGATTTTAGAGGCCAAACTGTAATTTTGCCAAACGTTTAACTGTGTTTTAAAAAATCACGTTTTTAAATCGCACTTTTTTAAATCGAAATCCCAAACAAGCCCTAAGCCAAAAAGCTAAAGTTATAATTTTTTTCAGCTTATTTTTTATTTTCATTCGTCAACCCCATCTTTTAACGCCCGAAAATCCCTTCCCCATTTTCATCTCCCAAACGATATCCTCTCCCTGTTTATTTCAAGCAAAACCCATACCCTCTGCTGTGTTCGTCTTCCACACCGACCTAGAGAGAGAGAGAGAGAGAGAACGAGAGAACCAGGTGTGGTGTAGAGCCGTGAGAGAGAGAGGCTTTGGGCGTGGTGTGTGGAGTTTCATCTCGGTGCTGCGCCACCGGTGGACCGCCGGTATAGCTGGAGCGGTGGTGCTTCTGGCCCAGCCTGGTGATGGAACACCCCTGGTGAGGTTTTCTCCTTGATTGATTATTTTTTGCTCGTTTAGGCTTGGTGTTTGTTGTGGATTTTCGGTTAAATGGTGGGGATTCTGACTGTCTAAGTTTGGGGTTTTCCCTATGGTTTGGATTGCTTTGAGGAGTTCTCTGTGGGTGTTTTTGAGGATTTTGTTGGGGGTTGCCGAGGGTGGATCGATTATCTGTGATGGTGGTTTGATTTGGATGGTAATGGCCAATTGAGGCTTTGGTGTGATGTTGTTAGAGTTTTGATATTGATTGTAGATTTTGGTAGCTTGAGGGCTGATGGAGGTTGATTTTGATGGCTGATTCAGTGGGAGGTTGAAGGAGGTGTGCTCTGTTTTGGAAATGGTTGCTGCTAGTCCTGGCCAAGTATTGGTGAGTTTCTTAGCTTGAATTCGGCTACTGCAGAGTGGGGTGTTTAGGTTTTGAAGTTCTAAATTTTTTTGGGTTTTTGAATTATTCTGGGATTGGCCGAATGATGGTAAACTTGGTGATTGAATGAGCACAAACCAACTTGAAATATTGCAGTTAAAGCTGTTGATTTAAAACTAATAAAAAATAATATTTTACTAAAGTAGAGAAAGGTATAGAGAGTTTGATGTTTGATTCTTTTTAAAAGTGGCTCTCCAAATTTGATAAAGTGAATTTTTCTCCTCAAATTTAGCTTTTGTTTGAGGAACCCGTTGTGAATGCTCTTAGGATTGGATTCTAGGGAACTAATATACGAAAATCAAATCTAATATTTGTTGGAATTCAGAAAAAAAATGCTGGAAACTAAAAAGAAAATAGAAAGAAGAAAAGGAAGGAAAATATAAAAATTTGATCCATATTTATAGACGAATCATGCTTAACCCTAATGGACTTAGACTCCTTTGGCTTTAACTATTAAAGGCACAAAACCAAATAACTAGTGAAACCTACAAAGAAAACCCAAAATATAATCAAATGCACTCAAAATTTCTGCCTATACCTAAAAATCTGAAAGTTATGAAAATATATAAACTCCTAAAATTGAATAAAATTAGAATCAAACAAAACCAGCTTATAGCTCCCTGCATCACAGCATCAAATTAAAATGTAAACTATGAACAATAAGTTTTTGGTATCTAGGGGTCTCAAAGTATACTTTTTTTTTTTTTGATAAGTAATGTATATTGAAACAAAGCGCAGAGGGGTGCAACCCTAGTACACGAGAAGTATACAAGAGAATCCATATCTCAAAGGGAAAGAAGAAAATAAATCTAGAAACTCAGAAAAAGTAAAAACATGCGTAACATTCCAAGCCACTCGCCAATTATACAAAATTTGCAACAACAACCTTTTCAACTCTGCCAAGCCAATCTCTCAATCTTCGAAACTCCTTGCGTTCCTCTCACGCCAAAGACACCACATCAAGCACAAAGGAACCAACCTCCATAGTTGCATAACCTCTCGATTACCCAATTGTCCCCTCCAACAATCCTTCAACTCACTCACCCTTCGAGACATCACCCAAACAACACCAAATAACTGCAAACACACCTTTCACATTTCTGAAGTAACCTCACAATGAATGAACAAATAATCGATAGACTCTCCACTCTTTTTACACAAGCAACACCACTCTAACACAATGATATTCCTTTTCCTCAAATTATCAAAAGTTAAGATCTTCCCTAAAATTGCTGTCCACACCAAAAAGGCCACTCTCAGGGGCGCCTTAACTTTTCATACCCTTACACGGAAACGCGGCTTGTACAGTAGAAGTAGGATGAGAGAGAACCTAATAGTGCGATTTCACCTCAAAGAATTTCCTTTTCGAAGGAATCCAAAACATTTGATCCTCTCCTCCAAGCCTTCCTCTCTGCGAATACAGCTACTCATCCAACACATTAGTATACTTTCCCTAATGGAAAGTGAATTTTGAAACCTTAAGCCTAAATTTTGATCTTGAAATAGGAAAAAGAAGGAAGCCAAGTTAAAACATAGTGGTTGAGGTATTAGTGTGGTAGGGAGGAATTTTTGGTTCAAATCTTAGTATGTATTTAACACCCTCCCTCTCCTAGCCCCGAGAAAAGAAAAGAAAAGAAAAAAATAAAACAAGTGGAATCATTTTCGTTCTCTTACCTTGTACTTCCAATCATAGTTACAGTAACAAAGCTTTGAAGGTGTCAGCTACTAGTTGATAAGGTCTCTTGTTTTTTTTTTTTGGGGGTTTGGGGGGCGGGGGTTTAAAGGGATGGGAGAAGACTTGTTGTGAAGCCTATCACTAGTGGCCCTCTAAATAGACCAAAGAAAAAGAATTAAAAATAAAAATAAATAAATAAATGAAAGAAAGGAAAAAAGGAATCTTCAAAGGTTGTAGTGTTACAAGGTCTTGAGGATGTATTCAAATTTGTCAATAAAGATTATCAAACTTAATTTTGTAGTTTGGCGAAATGTCTGTGAGGATTATTAGGGAGCAAACTGGCTGGTGGTTTGGTTTTTGGTTTGCTCCTGAGACGTAGTCAGTGTATAGGTTTTTCCAACTGGATTATAAAATGATGGATTTAGGGCAGAATTTTCTCATTTTCTTTGCTTACACTTGTAATTCATTCTGAAGTAATATTATAGAGCACTTTGGGTGGTTCACCCCTCTTGCATCTCTTTGAAATATAGAATTCTTTTTTTTGATAGGTAAGCAAACGTGTATTATAAAAAAAGCGTGAGGCGTCCTTAAGTACACAGGGAACACCAAAACAGAAAAGCAGAAATTCAAAAGAAACCCATCCAAAACCACTCACAAAAACCCAAGGAAAGGAAAAACACCAAGACACCCACAAAAGAAACCCTAAACCCACAAAGACGCCTTAGGCTTCATCATAACACAGAAAGAACCCTCTTGCCTCTACCCCGACTAGAACAATCCCCTCTAGCATCAAAATTTATTGAGCACTCCAAGTTTTTAAGCTCCCTCCTCCCTTTCGGTTTAGAAGCAGAAACCATAACCTCTTGATGCTGTCCCTCTTCCAGGACTATCAAAAGATCCAGGAACCTCTTCTCATTACCCCCACAAGAGATCCCAGAATGGGGAAGATCTTCTTTGCATTAAGCACTACTTCATAGTTGTAGAATTCTAATATTCACTTATTTTTTTATTTTTTATTTATTTATTTTATAGTAATTTGGGTGGTTCACCCTCCTGCATTTCTTTCAAATATAACATTCTAATATTTTATTTGGATGTTAAGATACCTTTGTTAAATTTCTGAATGAGTTGTAGATACTTGATGATCTAATGATGAGTTCATATTTAAGAGTAACTGATGGTTTTTCATGAATGTTGTGGCTTTGATGTTTTATCAATATTGGAGATTCGTAGGATTTTATGTGCTAGGCTTTTATGCTTATTTGTATTGATTTTTCTTCATTGCAGACCTTTGTAAATTTGAAGCCTATGCAATGGAAATATCAAATGACTCAGCTGTTAAGAAACCAAAGAGGTTAACATCTGTTGTCTGGAATCACTTTGAGAGGGTCAGAAAGGCTGACATTTGTTATGCTGTTTGTATACATTGTACCAAGAAACTCAGTGGATCAAGTAATAGTGGAACAACACATCTGAGAAACCACTTAATGCGATGTTTGAAAAGATCATCCACTATTGATGTGTCTCAACTACTTGCAGCAAAGAGAAGAAAAAAAGATTCTACCCTTAGCCTTACAAATATCACTTTTGATGAAGGACAGAGAAAAGATGACTATATTAAGCCAACAATTTTGAAGTTTGATCAGGATCAGAAAAAGGAGGAAATTTTTAACCTTGGAAGTAGTAAGTTTGATCAGGAGAGGAGTCGGCTCGATCTTGCTCGCATGATTATATTACATGGTTACCCATTGGCCATGGTTGACCATGTTGGATTCAAAGTATTTGTCAAGAATCTTCAGCCAATGTTTGAGGTTGTGCCCAATAATGCTGTTGAGCAAGCTTGTATGGAAATTTATGGGAAGGAGAAACTGAAAGTGTGTGAGACAATAAGTAAATTGCATGGAAGAATTAACCTTTGTGTTGAAATGTGGTCTTCGCCAGAAAACCTTGAGTATTTGTGTTTGACAGCACATTATATTGATGAGGATTGGAAATTGCAGAAGAAAATTCTGAATTTCCTCACACTTGATTCATCTCATACTGAAGACATGCTTTCTGGAGTGATTAATAAGTGTCTGATGGACTGGGATGTTGACGGTAAGTTGTTTGCCTTGACATTTGATGATTGTTCCACAGATGATGACATTGTCAAAAGAATTAAAGAACAGATCTCACAGAAAAGGCCTCTTTTGAGTAATGGTCAGTTATTTGATGTGCGATCTGCTGCACATGTTTTAACTTCAATTGTTCAAGATGCTATGGAAGCATTGCAACAGGTGACCCAAAAGATTCGAGGAAGTGTCAAATATGTTAGAAGTTCACAAGTTACACAGGGAAAGTTTAATGAGATTGCTCAACAAGTTGGAATCAACAGCAAGAAGAACTTGCTTCTTGATTGTCCAATTCGATGGAACTCAACGTATCTCATGCTTGAAACGGCCTTAGAATACAGGGGTGCATTTTCTCTCTTGCAAGATCAGGATCCTTCCTACACATCAGCTCTAACTGATACCGAATGGGAATGGGCCAGTTCTGTTACTGGTTACTTAAAACTTTTTGTTGAAATCACTAATGTCTTTTCTAGCAACAAATGCCCAACTGCCAATATGTATTTTCCAGAGATTTGTGATGTTCACATTCAATTAATAGAATGGTGCAAAAGCCCAGATAATTTTCTTAGTACCATGGCATTGAAGATGAAAGCTAAATTTGATAAATATTGGAGCAAGTGCAGTTTGGCTTTGGCAGTAGCAGCGATCTTAGATCCACGATTCAAAATGAAGTTAGTGGAATACTACTACTCTCAGATTTATGGCAGTACTGCTTTGGATCGTATCAAGGAAGTGTCTGATGGTATAAAGGAACTCTTCAATGCATACTCTATCTGCTCAACGATGGTTGATCAAGGTTCAGCTTTGCCTGGTAGCAGCTTACCTAGTACTAGTAATGACACCAGGGATAGACTAAGGGGCTTTGACAAATTTCTTCACGAGACTTCTCTGAGTCAAAATGCAATATCAGACTTGGACAAATATTTAGAAGAACCAGTCTTTCCTCGGAATTGTGATTTCAATATATTAAATTGGTGGAAAGTTCATATGCCAAGGTACCCTATTTTGTCGATGATGGCACGTGATGTTCTTGGGACCCCTATGTCTACTGTTGCACCAGAGTTGGCATTTAGCACCGGAGGTCGAGTGCTTGATAATTGTAGAAGTTCACTGAATGCTGATACCCTACAGGCTCTAATATGCACACAAGATTGGATGCGGATGGAGTCAAGAGGTATGGGCACCATATTTTCCCCATGAATATTTGAATTTGAGAAATGCTATATGTACTTTCAAATGCTTACTTTCTGATGTGGCAGTAAAAATCACCATTGAATTTTGGATAGGTTAATTTATATATTTCACATCAATGGTAATTTTATCTGTAGAATCAACAAGTAAGCACTTTAAGTACATGTAGCATTTCTTTTTGAATTTACTTTGATCCGTTCTAACCGGTAGTATATTTCTAATTATTTTTCACTCATTTGTGTCAGATTTCAATCCATCCTCAAGCCTTTCTGCCCTACCCCTTCTCATTGAATCAAATTAATTTGTCTAGGGTATGTTTCTGTTGGCTTTGTCATCAAGCATTCTCCCCAAAATATCCAATTCTTGTGGTGTTAATTATATATGTGATTTGTCTTATTTTTCATTTGGTGGTGTTGTCTTGCAAGGTTGATGGATCCATCGGCTCATATGATGTGGTCTGATTGTTTTTTACACCCTGTGTCTTATTCTAGAAGCTGCTGTAGTGTTGTTAAATACACCCCTACTTCTTCTGCATGTTCATATGTCACAGTTAGGTAAATTTCTTATCATCTGGAGTTATTTATCAAGAAGCAATGTGATGCAGACAATTATGCTTTTAGGAGGGACCTTCACTCTCTCTTTCTCTCTTCAAAGAAAAGCTGCTCCTCCGTTGATGATGCCTTGGATATTGACGATATGTTGGGTGTCCTCCCATACATCATCAGGTGCCCAGTTCTTGCTTTTAGGGTTTTTTCTTGTAGGAGTTTAGGGATTTTTCCTATAAGATTCTTGGGCTTTTTTAAGATGTCAAGAACTTGAAAACCAGTATAGTACCCAAGAAACAAGGATCTTGTGCCAGAAGATTTTTTATTTCTGTGGTTTAAATAGCAAGCAAATTCGCCAACAAGTCAACAGGAGTAGGCAGATTATGTCCGATGCAACCTATTTGGAATAAGTGTGGAATGTGGAGTATGAAATTTTTTTTAACTTGTACTTCCTCCTTTTTACTACAAGAAAAGTGGGTTTTGGTGACGAAAACTTAGTTAAAGGATCAAATCGTCGCGAAAACATTTCTAGCGAAAAAAAAAAAAGAAGAAGGGGGTTTTCTCATCCTCGTCGCAAGTGATTGGTTGAGAGAATTCATTAGTGACGATAAAAATTCTCACAAATGAAAGCCATTAATAGCGACCAAAAATTGTCGATAAAGAGCAAATATTTCGTCACAAAAAATATCAATGTCAGTCCAAACTTATCACAGAAGGTCACCAACGGAAAAAAAATAATAATAAAATAAAATTAGGGCTTAGTGACGATAATAGATCATAAATTATTTGCGACAACAAAAAGTAGTTGATAGACCAAAAATCTTCGTTGCTAATACTGAATGGTCTGAACTACTTTAGCGGCCAACACTACTTGTTAATATTGCACTTTTAACAACCAATTTTTGTCTTAGGAAAAGGGGTGGAATTGGAGTTGTTATGGTCATCTTAATGAGAAAGCTCGTGGAGTGCCAACCGGCATGCAAACTTGGCAACTCACCCATGTTAGCTGTACCTTTAATGGAGCGGTCTATCGTTTTGTATTGGAAGCCATGTTTATTGGTGATGAACATGTTTTTATTGAGGAAATATTTACTTGTATTTATGATATTATCTCTTTGGAGTGTTGTACTTAATAAGTTTTGATTTATGATATGCGTCTTATTTCTTTAAAAAAAAAAAATTCTTTCTATTTTTTCTGCATTGAGTTTTTTTTTTTTCCTACTACATTCATACATTTATAGGGAAACTTAGCATGTTTAATTTGGATGAAATTTATATAAAAAAAAAATAATATTGTTTAATTAAATACAATATTGTTTGCATACAATTTTGTTGGTTACAACATCCAATAAATTCGCATGTTTTCCCTATAAATGAAATTAAAGGAAAAAAAAAAAAAAAAAACTTTATCTAATGTCAAATAGATTTCCTCCAACTTTTAAACTCTTAATTACGGGAAAACTTTAGCCGCTCTAGAGAGAAACCAAAAAAAGCGTTAGTTGGGGGAAGAAGGATCTCTTCCCTCTTCTTCCTCCCCTCGTCTTCTTCACGTGCTGGGGTTATGACTTCATGCCGCCTTCCGTTGCCTCATTAACCATTAGTGTCATTGTGTTTTGAGGTTTTTTTTTGCTGCTTTTTAATTTATTGATGTTTGTGTTTTTTCTTTTCTTGTTGTCCAGGCCCTTGGGTCGAAGACGATTTTGTTTCTTGACCTTTAAGGTCGGGAATGAGTAGATTGGTATGGGAGGCTATCTCTTACTGTTATGAAAGGGATATTATAGTAATTATCCTTGTTTTATCTCAAAGTCATAGAGTTAGTGTTGTTCTAGTATGAGTTATCTATGAGTAGTTTGTTTGTATTAGGAGTTTATTTTCGAGTAGTTTATTTGTATTAGGGGTTTATCTTTGGGTAGAGGTAAGAGTTCATCTCCTATTCTATGTCTTTGTAATTCTCTTATTTATAAGTGTGAGTTATTAATAAAAAGGAAGCAGAATTAATCCTAAACCTTGTGTTTGAAAAAGGTCTAGGTTCCCTCAGAATCTAAAATGTCTAGGTTCCCTTAGAATCTAAGGTCTAGGTTCCCTAAAAACCTAACAATCTATCCCATTACGTGTTTGTGAAATCATTCACGTAACATTTTGGTATCAGAGCCAATCAACGATCCACAACTGACTCAGCTCCCAACTGACAAGAGTTATGGAGGATGCACGTCTTGATCGACTTGAGCAGTTGATTACTAGCCTCACGGCTATGATCGAATGCTTGGTAAAGAAGACGATTGAAAATACTAAGAGAATTCATGAGATGATTGTCAAATTAGACAGTTGTCTAATTGAAAACAACGATGAAGTCTACTTCTCTAAGCAACCGCAGATTGTGCCATCACAACCAAAGGCACCCGACCATCCATTCTACCACGTAGAAGATCTATCACCACAGAACATATCGCACCATTGTGTCATTAAGGCCACTCCAGAATCTACGTCCAAGTATGAACAAAATGGGTTGCACCATCAATATAGCTCACAGAGTGGATTATTATTTGAGAATACCCACAAGCTGCGTTATGTTCCGGCTCAACTTTTTGCACAAATCATAACACTTGCGAACAAAACTACGGTGAAGATGGAGATACAACCGCGACATAAACTGAAGCAGCTTTCTGACGAGGAAGTGAACCCACCTTCGGGACGTCCACCTAGAAAGCGAATAAAACACCAATTATTCAGGTTGGTCCTTGAGGACAAGGACCATTTCAACGGAGAAGGAATGTTATGAAAGGGATATTATAGTAATTATCCTTGTTTTATCTCAAAGTCATAGAGTTAGTGTTGTTCTAGTATGAGTTATCTATGAGTAGTTTGTTTGTATTAGGAGTTTATTTTCGAGTAGTTTATTTGTATTAGGGGTTTATCTTTGGGTAGAGGTAAGAGTTCATCTCCTATTTTATGTCTTTGTAATTCTCTTATTTATAAGTGTGAGTTATTAATAAAAAGGAAGCAGAATTAATCCCAAACCTTGTGTTTGAAAAAGGTCTAGGTTCCCTCAGAATCTAAAAGGTCTAGGTTCCCTTAGAATCTAAGGTCTAGGTTCCCTAAAAACCTAACAATCTATCCCATTACGTGTTTGTGAAATCATTCACGTAACACTTACGACCGGATAAATAAAGTTGTTGTAATTTTGGGGGCTACCTATGTCTTAAATTTAGTCTGCTCGGAGTAGATCTGTTCTTTAACCAGTGTTCTACATGGGTGAGCGGAATATAATGTCATAAATAGGTTTTTTCTTTTTTTATGACTGTATAAGTTTAGCGGTTATCTATGCTTTTGTAAGAATTTTTTACTCATGACTTGTTATCAATATATTATAAAAGATTCACACTAAACAAAAAAAATAAAATAAAAAGAGATTTCCTCCTAGATCACAATATGAAGCAATCCTTTTGTCTTTTTCTTTTTCTCTCGCTTTGATGGCTAAAGCACGACCTTAATGGCTTTAGTGAAAACTGCCTTCATTTTTTTTTTTTTCCCTGAGACCAATCAATGACAAGGGCAAAAGGAAAAACTTTCACAAATAATCATGAAGAAATGAAGAGAATATAATATGCCTACTTTGTTGTGTTTGTTAACTTATAGGTAGGAGGCTAGGAGCTCCAATCAATTTCCTACGTTTTTTTCCCTTTGAAAAAAAAAAAAAAAAAAAAAAAGAGTGAAAGTCAAACCACACATTGAGTGAGAATCTAACAGCCCGATTTTTATTCCCTAAAATAAAGGTATTTCAATTTTGAAGATAAAGTAGATTTGAGATATTTTATGGATAAAATAATAATTCTGGAGAGTTTTGAGGGAAATATGTTACTATTTTGTTGTGATGATTTTTTATTGGTGAATTTTAGTTTATAAGCTTTGATATTGTTATTAAGGATTTTATTCGAAGCTTTTGATTTTATTAAGGTGAATTTTAGAGTGCTAAGGGGTTTTTATTTGGACTAGATGGATTTTCAGAGGCTCACTTTGTGTCGTAGGTAAAACGGAGCTGTGAGATGTGAGTGAAGGCATGAGTATTAAATGAAGAAAAGAGAGTTAGAGACAGAGTGTTGGAAAAAATCAAAGAGAAGGCAAGGAAATGAAATGCTCCCAAGGCGCGTTATATCGTCGCTTTTCTTAAGAAAAATGTATACAAATAAGTTATAAGCAAATATCTCTACAAGATACAATGAAACTCAAAATTTTTTGTTGTTTTAGTTGTGTTTTGCATAAACGAAACTAAACAAAAACATAACTAAAATCAAGTATCCTCATATTTTTCTATTTTTTTAATGGTTCTATTTCTTATAGATCATTAAAATAATGTTAAGGGAAGCAAAAGTGGTATCCTAGATTTAGGGTACCACTAATACCAAGGGAGTTTGTTTTAAACCATTTTTTAGAAATTTTTTCTACATTTAAAGAATGTAATAAGATTTAGAAAAGTTATTATTAGTGCTCTTACATTTTCACCGATAAAATAATGATTTTACAACTATTGATGTGGATGTTCAATTCGACTCCTGCAGGCATCTTTTGAGGTCTCATAATAGTAGACATTTTGTAGTACTATTGAATGGGCTTGTGTGCCCCTTTTGATTTGTAAGCCCTACGGGATTTATATATGCTATGTTATTCATTAACGATCTAGTATTTTCTTGTTAGCTTAATGTATATGGATGACTGATGTGTTGCCAAGGAATTTGTGGTGCATTTCTGCAATGATGATATAAGGTAAGAGCAAGTAGTGCTACGTTGATATGATAATGCATAATCATGACATTTATCTTGGTGGTGCATTACAGATGGAGTTGAAATATAATTTAAATTTATACGGGTTATGCATGTCAATTGTGGATTAAGCAGATTGACTCGAGATGAACCCGTTTATTAATCGTGTATAGTTGGGTTGACTTGATTTCACCCTATCTTATAACACTAAAGCTTAACTCGCTAATTTTGTAGTATATTGATGCTAATTTTGTGAATCATGTCAAAAATTGTGAGTCATATGTATATACTATCATGAGGAATTTGACAAAAACAATTAGGGACCATCCAGTCATTTTTGCATATAAATATCCCATCATGCTACACAAGCTATTTATTCCATAGTACCTAATGGCAATATGGTAATTTCAACTCTTAAAGTGAGGCCAATTTGATAACTCATAGAGGTCTCAAAGGGAGGTGCTAACAACTTTCATCCAAAATAATGTCCAGGCTTCTTAGGAAGGGGCAACTCATAATATTTTGGTAGAAGTATATGGATATGAATTTTTCTATTGATCTGAGTTTTAACTTGGAGGTTGAAATAAAAATAAAGTGATTGTTTGGGGGAGAGTGTTTAATTTACGCTTTTGTCTATTGAATTTGGCTCCCCTCACAAGTAGAGCTTCCTTCATACTTTTTTTTTTTTTTTTTTTTTCTAATTGAATGGGAAAAAAAAGGTTAGTGCAAATGGTAGACTATTTTATTATTTTTTAGTAATGCTATTTAATATATTATGATACGACTGTCATATAATTTGATGATGTATTAGTGAAAATTACTCATTAGATCGATCAGCATTTACAGAAGGAAAAAAAAAGACTAATTTTTATTGTCACTTTATTTCAATTGTATGACAATTATATAATCGTCTACTAAATAGCTTTTTATTTATTTTTTTTATTTTTTTGGTTGATGAGTGATATATTGGCAACTTGATATGGATGGTTGATGGGTCGCATGAGAAATTTAGAGCATGAAGACTAATAAAATGATCTCCAATATCAGTATGCAGTCTGCATAGCAATAAGTATTTGTGGATAGCCTTCTCACTAAGAAACAAGGAAATCATATGTAGCCCCATATGTTTTGGAGATTCTCGACCAGAGAATCTCCTAAAGCTATCGCCCCCTCCCTTTGCAAATTGCATATTTGTGTGGGGGAGAACAATACCTTTTCTAACACTACTCTTTGATATAATGCTACAAAATAAAAAATAAAAAGCAAAAATTAGAAAAACCTTGTTGAGATTTAGGCTCCGTTTGTTTCGGCCTAAA
Source organism: Betula pendula (assembly GCA_900184695.1). Classification (NCBI taxonomy): domain Eukaryota; kingdom Viridiplantae; phylum Streptophyta; class Magnoliopsida; order Fagales; family Betulaceae; genus Betula; species Betula pendula. The sequence goes on along the minus strand of FXXK01001421.1, from coordinate 79,037 downwards.
ATATTTTATGAATAATGTTTTATGTATTTTTCGGTAATTAGTGCGATGAAAAATAATAGTTAAATCAAAAATATTTTTTGTTTTACCAAAAAAGTTTCTTTAATTTCAGAAAAATGGTTTACGTTTTTCAATTTTGTACACTATTTTTTGAGTTTGAGCTTTTCCTTCTCAAACCGAAAAATATTTTTCAAAAAAATCAATTTTTCTAAAAGTGATTTTGTTGAAAATATTTTTCGACAAACACATTTTATATTGAAAGAAACAGAATATTAATGTAATATATACACTTTGATCCTTGTACTTTCAAAACCACCACCTTAGTTTCCTTCTTGAGTTTATATGATTTCGATCGAGATTAATATATAGAGTAATACTATATTTTTAACTTTTTTTCAATTTTATTCAATTTTGCATATATGGATAAATATGAACCCCACAAATGTAAAAATAAACTCTTAAAAAAAAAAAAATCACATATACAAAGTTAGATAAAATTAAACAAATAATAAAAAAAAAAATTAAAAATGTAGCAGTACTCTAATATATATCTCTTTGTCAACAAGTTATCAGTTAATGAGCCAATCATTTATTTAAAAGCCAAAATTTCCCTAAATTGATTTAAAAATGAAGAAAGTAAATTCGTTGGACTTCTTTTGCTGGATCAAGGTGATGAATGTCAGGCCTCCCTGATATGAATTTATTCCTGCTAGCTATAATGGTCTATGAGAAATAGAACCATGGAAAATTGAAATTAATCTAGCAAAGAAATTTGGTATTTACATTAAAAATCTCTTTAACTAATGTCTTAGATATGTTTTCTACATATAAACATGGCCGGGGCACCTGTCTTGAGAAAATGGTTAGATTGGGAGTTTCATAAAAATAAAAAAAATTAAAAAAAAAAAGAAAAATTTTACTTACTCCTAATTTGTCATCGCATTTGCAATCACTTGCTTCAACTTTAAATTTTTTTAATTTAGTATATTTAAGTTTAAAAAATTTGCAATGTCACTAATCTATTAAGATTTAACATAAATTGTAATTGAAGCACTGAAATTCTCAAAATGATCTTTTTTTTTTTTCAACATTACGTCCTTTTCATTTTTTTAAAAAAATAGTTATTTAATTAAGATAATTTTGTAATTTTGTAGAAGTATAAAAGACATTTTAACGATCAATCTTTTGATTAAATTCTAAATTTTAAAAGTAAAACTAATATTACAAACTTTTAAAAAATGATGACCCGTCATTTAAAGTTTTTAAAGCCTAAAAGATAATTGCAAATGCAGTAAAAAATCATAAGAATTAAGTAAGAGTTTCCCTTTAAAAAATAATGTCGGCATTAAGTTTCTCTGTCAAACCTCAGTTTGAACCGAATTTAGTACTGAATTTAGAAACTTCCTAGTTCGTACTTAAGGCTTAAAAACTGATTTTTTATCATTTAAAAAAAAAAAAAAACTGATTTTTTTATTAAAATTTTCAAGTGTTCTCTCTTCTTAATAATTTTTATTGTCTAATTTAATTATAAAAATCTTTTGATTACCTTCTTGGGTGTTACTTGTGGACTAACTAAAGTCACAATTAAACAAGTCATAGATAAGATTTGGTCGGAAGAAATTTTAAGTTGTGGCTGTGATGTTATTTTGTTAGAACACCCTGTTCTACTTTCTTGATTATTGAATGAAATCTGAATAATTATTTTTTTAAAAAAATAATGATAAATTTCAAATACTAATGAAGTATATAGTAAGAGGATTAATATAATTCACTCAGCAATTTTTATGAGAAGCCGTGATAATAATTCAATCCAAGTTGAATGAGATTAAAAAATATATATATATATATAATGAAGTCTATAAAAATACTATTCATTAGGCTTAAATTAAATAGCTGTTCATTCAGTGTAAAATGATGTATATCTTTACTCATTCAATGAATACTCATTACGTTTTCCACTTTTTCAGGTTATCCCAATAGAAAAGATATTTTCGTAAAAAACAACGTACAAGGTAGCCATTAATATCTTTGATAGGATAAGTAAGCCTAGGAAGTAGGAACTAGGTTGTAGGAAGAGACTCTTCGAATCTTATTGTTGATGACGCGATCGAGTGTTGCCGTAAAAAATGTCTGCATCATTTTCGCACTATCGATCTTTGGTACGATATAGCGTAATCTTGTAGGAAAAGTCTACTTTTTTAACTCTCCCATTTACTCTAAAAAAAATAAAAAAAAAAAAAATTTAATATTTTATTTTTTCGAAAAAAACAAAAGAAGTTGAATAGAGTTAAATGTTTGGGTTGGACACCAAGCATCTCCCAATCTTATAAAGTTGATCCAATCGCTACGTCATGAAAATTTAAATTTTCATTATATCACTTGCTGTGGTCTACCAAAGGTTTCTTTTTTTTTTTTAAATAATATTAATAATAATAATATCTTGGTCGGGTAGCATTCCCCTCCCTTAAATATCTCTCTATTTCTTGTTATTTCTAAAAGGAAGAAAAAAAATAAGTCAAAATATTAACAAACAACTTTCAACACAAAATTTTGACAAAAAAGCTAAAACATATTTTACTTTTATATTACGTCAATTTTTTCTTTTTTTTCAACCAAAACACAAAAACACACCTCCTATCAATCTTTGAAATGAATTGGATTTTGATTCAAAGTCTCTCGAGAAAGAGTATACACACTACTATTTTATTATGTTAACTTGGCATTGTCAATCTACTTAGACCAATACTTTTTTAAAAAAAAAAAATCAATAGTAAATTGGCAATGTCACGTTAGCATATTGAGATAGTGGTGTAGTATATAACATTACTCAAGTCTCTCGAGTAAGAGTAATGCTAGCTACATACTACACCCTCATTTTACTGGGTTGATGTCTCAGTACACATCAGTCATTAGATTTTGTTTTTTATTTTTTTGTTTTTTAATAATGACTAATCCAAAAGTTAATGAATACTATCACATCTATCAAATAAAATGGAAATAAATTGACAGTGTAGCATATATCAATCTTGTAACAATTGACCAATTCGACCTTAGACTAATGTCGGGAATGGATCTAAGAAGAGAAAAAGGTATGTGTCGACCAAAGACTGGATGTCCCTATTCCTGATTCGAGATGCAAAAGGTTGTTCGATTAATACTGTCAATATCAGTTGCGTACAACATTGTGAAGAAGAAGACTACAGCAGATCTAATGGCAGCTTTGTTCGATATGTACGAAAAGTCGTCCGCTAACAACAAGGTGCGTCTGATGAAGAAGTTATTTAATTTGAAGATGTCGGAAGGCACTCCGATAGCGCAGCATCTGAATGAGTTCAATACAATCCACTAGCGCGAAAGCTGTTGCACGTTAGCAACATCATCGTTTTCTTCCCCTCCCATAGATTTTCTTGAGAAAAATTTTGACGCTGAACCAATTCTTCCATTCAGAGCCCAGAGGAAGAAGAAATAACATTACATGCTATGAGGCATCGCTGATAACACAGCCTGATGTATAGTTGCTGTAGCCTAGGAGGAAAAAGTTCTTTTTGTTGCATAAAACTCCCTGTCGAATCTCATAGTTGATGCTTTTCTGTAAAGGCAGCCATATCAAATTTTTATGTTTATGAGTAATGTTATTTAGAAAGTGATATATGATTGTCACACAACAGTAAAAATTAGTTAGATTAAATATCATTAATTCAAAGTTAAGTTTATATATATATATATATATATATATATTTATATATGCAAGTGGTAAAAAAAAAAAAAAAAGAAAAAAAAAAGGTGTAAAAAAAATTATAATCAAAATAAAAGCTTGGAAAGAACTGGCAATAAGTACGTACTTGTGAGAGCTCACGTGGGAGGCCATAGGAGAAGGAATAAACTATATATGAATAGAAAAAAAAACTATATATAAAGCAAGTGAGGAATGCTTGGCATATTCTCCGCGCCATCTATTAACCATTTTCTTTCATGTTTTTCTGAAAAAACAAATTTATACTGCAAAGATGGTTCGTAGATACGTAGCCAGCATTTCTCAAAGCATAAAGGAGTATTTTTTTTGCGCTGATGATCACCATGTATTTCGCTCAAGAATCAAGCCATATCCCAACTGACAGTACTTCAAGAGAATAAGTAGATAAAAATAAAAAATAAAAGAAAGAAAAAAAAGAAAAGAATAAGTCATAATTTGAACAATTTAATGACAGCCTCTAATTAATCGATTAAGGACATATTTGGTACGCGAATGGCTATTCCAAGAATAGCCTTCATTATTCTAGAATGAGTGTAGTGCATTAGCTTTGAAATAGCTATTCCGATGACTATGAGAATGATTATTCCTTTCCATTGAAGGAATAGCCACTCCTCTTAAATTTAAGAGGAGTGGCTATTCCTTCAATGAAGGAATAATCATTCCTCATAGTCATCGGAATAGCTATTTCAAAGCTAATGCACTACACTCATTCTAGAATTAATGAAGGCTATTCATTGGAATAGTCATTCCGCGTACAAAACATAACCTAAATATTGTTTCATGCCTTGCTTTTCGTAAAGTAGTCATAAAAAATAGAAAAAAAATTGATTAATACTGAATTTTTTTTTTTTTTTTTTTCAAAAGGTTAGGCGGTGAGACTTATTATGACTATTCTACCTAGGGGTGTATAATCATTGCGATTGCGGTTATTGGAAATAACCGCAACCTCAACCGGAATCCTTGCTTATTTGGTTTTTAACAATTACAACCGCAACTGGCGTTCTGATCGGTAACCAATTTTTACATTATAGATCATCTTTTAATTTTGTTTACCTTTTTTTGACTATTTAGACTCATTTTTCAATTCTTTTTAGAGTATTTATAGTCCCATAAAATAAGATATTATAAATGACATAAAAATAAACACATGAACTTAATAAAAAAGAAGAAGCTGAATTTATATAAAAAAAAATGGCTGAATTTAATTTTATTAATTCTTCATAAAATTAAAACATAAAAAATACATAAAAAATTACATTCTTCTTTATTTTTTTTATTTTTATTTTTTTCTTTCTCTCACGAGACAGTGGGAGCGTTTGCTCCCTGTGTTTGTTTCGTGAAAAGGGGGGAGGCTTCACATGCGGGAGCGCAGAGCTTTTCACATGCAGGGAGCGCATGCTCTGTGCTCCTGTTGTGTAGCCCCCCCTTTTCACAAGCAGGGAGCATGCATGTGAAAAGGGAAGGATATATATTCACGGAGGAGGCTAAGCCTCCCCCCTTTTCACATGCAGGGAGCGCATGCTCTGCGCTCCTGTTGTGTAGCCTCCCCCCTTTTCACAAGCAGGGAGTATGCATGTGAAAAGGGGAAAGAATATATATATATATATAAATTAATAATTATATATATAAAATTCGTTTACCTGGTTATTTGGTTAATAATTGGTTTTTTAAAATTAATAACCGGTAATCACAATCAGCTAGCCAGTTATCCGGTTGCAGTTATTTTCGGTTTTTCGATTTGTCCAGTTATCTGGTTATAAATGGTTAATAACTGCCTTACTTATACACTCCTAATTCTACTTGTGCGCACGGATGGAATCAAAATTTTTTATTAGATGGGCCAAAGCATAAATGAAAAATATATTAAATTAAAGGAGTTAAAGCTGGCATGAATAAGAAATATAAATATTGAATATTAAATTAATATATAAAAAATAAAATCAATGTTAACCAAATATTAAAATAAAAAAAAAAACACAAAATAAAGGCAAGGATAAGAAATGGAATAAAATTGAAGTTATTTTTTTATCCAAATATGTTGACTTGTTTCTTTTTCTGGTCAATGTGATTGAAACTATTTGAAAGACACAAAAAATATTTTATATCAAACTAAATACATAAAAATTGAGATCGATCTTATTATTAGGGGTGACAATTTTTGATACGATTCGCGAACTCAACACGAAAATAGCGGGTTTGGGTTACCGGGTTTTGATCAAAACGGGTCAACCCGTTTATGACCTGTTTAGTTAACGGGTCAGACGAGTCAACCCATGGGTGACCCGCTAACTCTTTTTTTTTTTTTAATAAAGTTAAACCTAAAGCTAAAAGTAAAAAAACTAAAAACCTAAATCTAAAAGACAAAAATCAATCTCATTCTTAGAATCTCAGACTCTCGGCTCTCTCTGTCTTTCTGGTCTCCCTCTCTCTCTCTCTCTCTCTTTCACAGTCTCTCCGTCGATCGTCCCCGGTAGAGAGGACGAAGTTTTCGCCGGCCAGAAGCTGAAGGCGGTGATGCGAGTGAGGTCCGAGAAGCTCTCGGATCTTCTCGGACCTCACCGACAAGAACGGCCGTCGCTGAGAAGCTCGTTAGGCCTTCGCCCTGGACTGCCCAACATCTGCCACCTCCCAAAAGCACCGGCCTTGACCTCCTTCCACCGTGCGAACGACATCCCGCTGCCGATGAACGCCCGCCATCAACACACGAATCGGCACGACTGTGAGAACATTTCTCTGTTTTTTTTCTTTTGATTTACCTTTTGAAGGTCTTATTTTCTTTATAGCCGAATGGGGATGAGATTTGGAATTTTGGAGTTGGTTTTTGTTGTTCTTTGTGGCTTTTGGGTGTGAGTGGCTAATGGTGTGTTTGGTTTGAGAGGTTTTGTTGTTATTTTTTTGGAAAAACCGAATGCTGAGTGGGTGTTTGTTTGGTTTGAGACTCTGAGAGGTTTTGTTGTTCTTTGATGAATTGATATATTTTTTTTATTAATTAAAATTTACTTAATTTGGGTCGTGTCAGGTAAATTTGACCCGAATACCTAATCGTGTCTGACGAATTGGGTCATTTTTTGGTCAACACGTTATGACCCGTTAATTAAATGGGTCATACGGGTCGTGTCATGTCAACCCGTTAAAATCACGGGTCATATCGTGTCAACCCGTTTATTAAACGGGTCATGTTCGTGTTTGGCCTAAACTAGTTGGCACTTGGCAGGTCAACCCGAACCTGACATGCCAACCCGTTTTGCCACCCCTACGTATTACCAAATAAGACTGGACAAAGATAAAAAACAAAATAAAAAAGAAAAAATCTCATTACCAAACAAGCACACAAAAAAAAAAAAAAACTCTCAAAATAAATATTAATATATATTGACAACAACCTTTTAATAACATTCATAAAAAGATAATAGCAAAGAATAAATTTTGAAGTTATAAACATAGCGAGTGAATACTTATACCGTGAATTCAAAATTAAGTAACAAACAAAAATTGAGAGAAATTGAGATTGAAAACTAACTTGAATTTGCGTTGCAAAATTGAGAAAGACTGGCTCATGAATTGTTGTGTTCAAAATAGAGAGAGCTAAAAAGATACTCCTGATTTTTTTTTTTTTTTTTTTTTTTTGAAAAGTGTAATATATATACGGCTGAGTAGGTGTTCAGAATTATGTTTATTTTTTACTTTCCATTGCTTTATAGACTAATGTTGTACAATTGAATAGCTAGATGAATAGAAGCAATTAAATGTAAGATTGCAAGTTCTAAATAGTCATTTGTAATGATTTACAACTGCAAGTTTCAAAGAGTCTAAGAACACTCACATTAGATTAGTGATTCTAGTTTTTTAGCTAGAATAGCTAAGAAAACTTTAAAAGTACCACTCTATTGGCTTATCTATTTGAAACCTAAAATAGAGTTGCTCAACATTTATGAACAGTGTAACGCTACAGTGAGCGTTACACTGTACACGTACCCGAGCCTTAAAAAATAATTTGTTCTCTCTCCCTCTCTCTTTTCCGATACTTCTCCTTTTTTTTTTGTAATTGAATGCTCTTCTTTTCCATTTCACTTGGTGTACATACGGATACACGGATGTATTCTTACAACGTTCAGGATAATTTGCAACCTTGAGCATTGTCCTTCACCTTATACATTATTGAATATCTTGTTGCTTGGTCAAAGCTTTCACATTGGATTAAAAATCCATTTATTTTACAAAATCTCTCTGCTATGTGATATGATAGTTCATCATTAAATTATGAATCTAGCACAGTCAGCCCACTTTTTTTTTTTTTTAAAGGAGAACATTCAGCTGAAAATCCAATTAAAAGGGGGGGAGGGGAGAAAAATATTATAAGAAGTGTTGTGCTTACTAGAACTAATGCATTAATGTTGTGTTTGGTTTATGAATCTTGAATCCCATGAGAATCGAAATGCAAACTTGTGGAAATGAACAATTGGGAAACACATACTTGAAAATATTATGAGAATATTTTATTCCAATATCCAAAAAATAATATTCTCATAATATACTTGAAAATATTCTATTACAATTTTTCTTTTTTTAAAAAAAATGACCTTAGAAAAATAACCATTTAAAAAAAAAAAAACGATTGTTGAAAAGTATGACCGTTAGAAAAATAACCGTTTTGAAAAAAAAAATGACCATTTGAAAAAAAAATAATTGTCAAAAAAATACGATTCTTAGAATTGAAATAAAGAAATAATAAAGAAAGATAAAAAAAAAAATAATATTTAAAGGATATAGAGAAGAAATAGATAATCAAATGTATGATGCTTTTTAAAATTTATTAACTAAACTAGCAAAGTGAGTTTTGATTAATTATTCTAACTAAAATTTTATACTATCCAATGTGAATGCTTTGAAGTAGGCTTAAAAAAAAACAAAAAAATAAAAATAAAAAACAAAACAAAACGTAATGCTTGCCACTCAAGTTCCAAGGAGTTTGAAAGAATAATAATAAAAAAAAGACCATCTTATTATTGCATATTTATTATCAAGAGATTTGGATCTCTCTCCTCCAATATTATGCGGACCGTACCTTAGTAATGCTGATTCCTTGATTAATAACAATAAATAGTCAATAAACAGTAGCTCACATGCAGCCTCACATCTTTTTTGTTTTTTTTTTTTTTAATGTTTCATTTAAAAATAGCTAGAGTGGAGGACGAGATGGTCACTTGAAGACGCGTGGACTTGATGTAGATTCCACTCAAAAACAACTCATTTTTTTCTCAAATTTAAAGCTAGACACGACTGAATGTAGGAAAACAGAAAAGAATGGATGATGTATATATACTCCAAGCATGAAGCATCGATCCCACCATGTAAATTAATTACTTAATTAAATAGCTTTTCGAAAAGGTTCTTATAAAATAAACTTAATATATATTCATTATATATTTCCTTAGGGCTTTGGGAATGCCATCAAAGCTTACTTTCATTTCTATGCATGCAATGGCATACAAAAGAGAGAATAATATACACAACCGGGTAGTGTAGCTAGGAATCAAAGCTAGTTAGTGGGCATGTGCTTTTTTATGGCCACAACCAAATAATTTTTGTCTACGTGCACACTTGATTTTAAAAAAGAAGGGAGGGACTAGCTAGGGAGGATCAAATTCCCTCCAAGAGATTGGGTGCGCAAAAGACGAAAGCCGAAACAAACAAAGTGACCCCTCCCTCCCTCCCGTTCACTCGCCATCGTGTCTTTTTGTGTCTGCCAATTTCTCCCTCCTCCTTATTCTTCCTATATATGTAATACCTCTTCGTCTCACAGTCTCACTTCTCCATCACGTACGCTGCGTATTTTCTCTCTGCAATTTCGCTCTCTTAACTCGGACAAACAAGTTGCATGCACTTGGATTTTCTAGAAGCTCCAGATCGTTCCGCTACCTACAGGTTTGAGTTTTATGCTTTATAAATACAATCGATTTTGGCTTCTTTTCTATCTGTTATTTCTCCTACGTCCCTACGCATCCAAATGGTGCAAAACTAATGTCATTTTACAAGGAGTGTATTTTTTTTTTTTCCATTAGTTTTTGCTTGGTATTTGTAGAATTTTATTATAAAAATGAAATATGTGAAAGAAGAGTGCAAACAAAAGAGAGACATAAGAAAGGGCTACATCTTGTTTATATTGATTCTATTACAAGCTTTATTTATAGGAAAAGTGTGAGGTGGGTTAGAAAAGGTAATCAAATAATCTTACAAATTTGATTAAAAATACACCTATAAGGAAAATATATCAAAGCTTAACATGGTAAATAACTTTTAGGCTTTTTTTATTTTCTTTTTTGGGCTGAAGTATATCTGATGCCACAAGAACAGAAATATACATAGGCGTGACCGCTTGAGCTTGGGTCTCAAATTAGGATCCTGTGCGGCAAAAGTGGAAATCTGGGCGGGCGGTTGGCAGGGCCAGAATCATGTGCGACGTGAAAATAAATCTATATATGCATGAAATAGTGGCCGGCAAGTGACTGGGCCAAACAGTGGCAGGCGAATTGAAGGGCGGGTCAAGAGGTGGCGGACGATGGATCAAGGTAGCCATTAATATCTTTCGTAGGATAAGTAGCATAGGAACTAGGAGGAGGCTCTTCGAATCTTAATGTTGATGATGCGAGTGCATGCTGCGGTAAATGTCTGCATCATTTTCGCACTATCGATCTTTGGTAAGATAGCGAATCTTAAAAAGCCGATCCAATCGCTACGTGCATGAAATTGTATCTCTTTTCATGAAAAAATTATTCTCATCGTGTCACTTGTAGGGGTCCACCATAGGTTCCTCCTTTTTTTTTTTTTTTTTTAATAATACTATCTTGGTCGAGTAGCATTCCCCTCCGTTAAATCTCTCTCTATTTCTTTTGTCATTTTTTTTAATAAAAAAAACAACTTTCAACATAAAACATTAAAAAAAAAAAAATTCAAAACATCTTTTACTTTTATATTACATCAAAATATTTTTTTTTGACCAAACCACAAACAAACACCTCCTATCAATATTTTAAATGAATTGAATTTTGATTCAAAGTCTCTCGAGTAAGAGTATACACACTACTTTAATTTGTCATCACTATTTTATTATGTTAACATGACATTGCTAATTCACCCTGAGATCAACACTTTGTTTTTTTTTTTAAAAAAAAATCAATGATAGATTGACAATGTCACGTCAGCATATTGAGATAGTAGTATAGTATATAATATTATTCAAGTCTTTAAAGTAAAAGTAATATTATATAATACATTCTTATTTTATTGGACTGATGTATCAGTACCCATCAGTTCTTATTTATTTATTTTTTTTAAAATAATGACAAATCTAAATGTTGATGAATACTGCTACACCAATCAAATGAAATGAGAGTGTAGTTTATACCATTACTCTTATCCACTAGTTAGTTCTCTTACTTTGTATAGAGGACACCTGTTTTTTTCCTAGTTCCCATCACTCATGAAAGCTAGTGGGGGGTTTTCCTTTCTTCATCAAATCTTTTCAATCTTTCATTCTCGCTTTTTGTGGTGACAAAAAAATAATCTCCAGAAAGTAAGGTTCTTTACCTGTTTCATTATATTAAAAAGAGCCTAGCTTTTCTCCTCTCGAAAGGGTTGTGAATATGTACAAGAAAGACCTGACCTGGACCAGGCCTCTAGTGGCCAAAAGCAATAAATCAAAGAACATCTTTAGTGTCCATTACTACAACTTTCTTTTGGGGGGCTTTTCTTTTTGTTGTATAAAAAAAAAAAAAAAGGCTTGGAAAAGCAACTAGAGCTCACGTGGGACAACAAGGAGGAGGTATAAAGCATAAAGGAGTAGTTTTTGTTGCGCTGATGATCACCATGTATTTCGCTCAAGAATCAAAGCATATCCCAATTGACAGTACTTCAAGAGAATAAGTAGAATAAAACGAAAAAAAAAATAAAATAAAGAGAATAAGTCATAATATAAATAGTTTATGAGATCCTCTAATTAATCGATTTAATATTGTTTCATGCCTTTTTCGCTTTTCGTAAAGTAGTCATAAGACAAAAAAAGTTGATTAATGCTGATTTTTATTTATTTTCTATTCAAAAGGTTAGGCGGGTGAGACCTATTGTGATTATTCTATTCGTGCATAATTATAGTAGAACCTACCTATTGGGAGCCCCGTAGATTGGCCTAGACGATAGGAATCGCATACGCTCCTTCAAATTCGACTGAATTATAACTTAACTCAGCTTTACCAGGACATTAATTAATAAAAATTCAAATAACTTACACTAATTAGGCATGAAATCATCGACTAATGCTTATTATTATTATTATTATTTTAGTGTGAATATTTCATAATCCATTGATAACAAGTCATAAACAAAAAGTTCTTACAAATCATGAGCTTTAGCTACCATTAATAGCATAAAGCGTAGATAACTATAGTACAACGTATGAATTTATACAGTCATAAAAAAAGAGAAAATCTATCTATGACTTCATATTCCGCTCACCCATGTAGAACACCAGTTAAAGGACAGATCTGCTCCGAGCATATTAGATTTAAGACATGGGTAGCCCAAAATCACACAAACTTTATTTATCCAGTCATGAGTGATAGTCTCCCACACCGATCTACTCTACCCAACCCTAAAAGTCAAGAAACAAAACTGCCATCGACCCAATGAACAGGACAACAAGAAAAAAAAACAACACAAATAACAAAAAATTAAAAAGCTGCAAAAAAATCTCAAAACACAACGACACCGACGGTCGGAGAGGCAGTAGAAGACGACAAGAAGTTACAGCTCCAACATGTGAGGAAGATGAGGGGAAAGAGAGAGAAGGAAGAGATCTCTCCTCCCCCGACCGGCGCTTTTTTTGATTTCTCTCTCTACTAATGCTTATTATTATTGCATATTTATTATCAAAAGATTTGGATCTTTCTCCTCCAATATTATGCGGACCTTATTAATGCTGATTCCTTGATTAATAACAATAATAGTCAATACACATGCAGTAGCTCACAGGCTCACATTTTTTTTAATGTTTCATATAAAAATAGAGTGGAGGACGAGATGTTGACTACAAGACGTGTGAACTAGACGTAGATTCCACTCAATAAGAACCCATTTTTTTCAAATTTAAAGCGAGCTAGAGAGGACTAAAGTTGTAGGAAAGGAGAAAATTATGGATGATATCCCACCATGTGAAGTACTTAATTAAATAGCTTTTCGAAAAGGTTCTTATATAAAAAACTTAATATATATTATATATTTGTTAAAGAAGTCAATTATGGTGTAGGTTATTTCCTTAGGGCTTTGGGAATGCCATCAAAGCTAACTTTCATTTTCTATGCAATGGCATGCAAAAGAGACAATATTCTTCCACGCCCATCCATAAACAATTCCCTTTTGTAAATTTAGTTATTTTAATAAATTTTATCGGCGAAATCAACTTTGTAATTAGGACAATTAATTCTTTACACGACTCGTAAATTCGATATAAACTTAATACGAAATTAGCGGGTTATGGTTGAAGAGTTTGACCAATCAATTAAAGGGTTCAGATTATGATACTTGACCTATATAGTCTTATACCCATGCTTCGACAAGATCTACAAACTCGACTTAAAATTAGAGGATTACGCTTGAGAAATCTGACCCATATAATCTTATACTTATATTTCGATATGATCCAAATCCGATAAGAAAACACGAATATTTTTCGGGCCTATTTATAATACACAACGGGGTAGTGTAGCTAGGAATCAAAGTTAGTGGGCATGTGCTTTTAATGGCCACAACCAAATAATGTTTGTTTACATGCATACTTTGATTTTAAAAAGAAGGGAGGGACGAGGGAGGATCAAATTCCCTCCAAGAGATTGGGCGCACCCAAAAGATGAAAGCCGAAACAATCAAAGCGACCCCTCCCTCCCATTCACTTGCCATCACATGTTTTTTGTGGCTACCAATTTCTTCCTCCTTCTCATTCTTCCTATATATGTAAAACCTCTTCGTCTCACTTCTCCATCTCATTGAGTATCTTTTCTCTGCAATTTCATTCTTTGAACTCGAACAAACAAGTTGACCCACTTCAGCAACCTTGTTGGCCTAGTATTAGTGGCCCCTTGTCAACCCAATTATTTAGCCACCGCGCCAATGCTAGACAATTGCCCAAAGTCGGCCACTGTGCCGAAGTTATCACTTTGCTGTCATTTGTCACCACAAGGTTCACCGCAAACCATCACTTGTCCTGCCAATGGCCGGCCGGCCATCATTCAGCCCTAGTCCACTTCTTAGCCCGCCCACCACTGGCCATCATGTCAAAGCCCGCCTTTGCCCCAATGCCAAACAACCATTCAAAGTTAACCTTCGCACTGATGCCAAACAATTGTCCAAAGTTGGACATCGTCCAAAGCCGACCAACATGACCAACGTACCAAAGTTATCGCTTTGCTATCATCTGCCACCACAATAAATCCATATATGCATGAAATTGGGCGGAGGGGATTTCGATAGTGGTCGGCAAGTGATTGAGGCCAAACTACATTAATAGATTACATGATTAGCAATATCAAGAACTTTCCTTATAGATTGACCTAACGAGCGAGGCCGGGAAAATTCCTATCGAACCCGATCGGTTTGGATTGGTTGGCCAACTTAGCGCGCCCCATACAAGAAAGGAAGCATTTTTAATGTACATTCAAAGATATACAAGTTGTAATTAAGGTTGTTTCCATGCAGCTCTCATAATGGATGAAATTTGTGCATGCTAAGAAGACGCATTACTAAATATCACCATGTGGAAGACAAAAAGTATATTATGAGTAATGCATTTTGTGTTGTTGTCCTCATGCCGAACAACCTACTCAATCCCACTATGCAGTGGGCCATCTGGTCCTCATGGCTTACGGGGACAGCTGAACAATTTAGTTGGCCAGGTCAACCCAGTTAATAATTTCTTTTTCCGACAATTCGGCTATACCTTGTATTCAATTATTCATCACGTCAAAAAAACAAATAAAAAATCATCACGTCATAACTTAAAGCTCACAAATACATAATTAACTTTCATTATTAAAAAAAAAAAGAGGTTTGCTTCATTGCTTGTGCAGGAATTAATAATGTAGTTAGATAGACTGTTTGTTTGAATGTAATAATATCTAACGGTCAGCTTGAAACTTTTTTTTTTATCTTTTTCCAAAAATTTCTTTTTGATATTTGAAAATTAATTCTAAAAATTATATTTTTATCTCATGATATTGTATGATAATTCTAACCAATTCTTAATTTTTTTTTTTTAAATAAAGACAAATTCAAAAATTGGTTGGAATTATCACATCAATATTATGTATGGTTTCATAATTCAATGATATATTTGAACATTTTTTATATGGAGATGAATAAAAAATAATTAAAAAATAAAAATAATTATTTTCGTATAAAATAGGAAATATTTGTAGGATAAGAACATAGTTCCTAACCTTACTAAAAAGAAAAATAGAAAAACTGCATTTGAATGCATTGGTTTTTATTGACTTTAGAAATAAAAACATGTTTGATAATATACTCTGATTGTTGTAAACAATAATGTTATAAGTTTTTATTTTTATTGGTCAATGTGTCATCATTAATGTTACCTTTTTTAGTATATATTTACTTTTTATTTTATTTTATTACAAGGAGTCTCTGTAGTAATCATATTGCTGATGTAATGTGTCCTTGGATGTGTAGTTTGGTCTACTGTCACTGCGCTACAATTACATGTGTACAAACGAAAATAATAAATACTAAAAGAATAATATTAATTAATATTATATATATCATATTTTTATATTATAATATTTTTAACTGTCATGTCGGTATATAAAATAATTATAAAATAAAAATATTACTATTTGTGGTCAAATAATAAGATTATAAACTACTCTATCAGAAAAAAAAAGGAAAAAAAGATTACAAACTACTACGTAACAAATTTAATCTCCGCCGCCGACCAGATAGACACTATATATGTTGTTAGGTGTATATGTTTGTCATCCAATAGTATTCCATGTTGCATTATTATTATAATTTCAAATAGAATCAAACATTTTCCTTAGTTTCGACAACATTCCAAAGCTCCGCCTAACTTGAAAACTCTCTCTTTTAATTTCCCATTGGAACTTAATTGCTCCAATAGGCTGTATTTTCAGTCCA
This sequence comes from Betula pendula, assembly GCA_900184695.1. Lineage (NCBI taxonomy): Eukaryota > Viridiplantae > Streptophyta > Magnoliopsida > Fagales > Betulaceae > Betula > Betula pendula. The sequence goes on along the minus strand of FXXK01001421.1, from coordinate 63,085 downwards.
ACAAATATTTCTACAAATCGGCTTATAAATATGTAAAAAATACGTGTTTTTAATCCTTCTCTAATATGAGCAAGTCTTTTTTTTTTCTTTGGTTTTAATTGTTAATGCAATAGTCACGCTTGATGGCTGGCGACTCGAAATCTTGCAAAATAGAAGAAGATCAATGGTAGAACACTGTGCCGGAGAAAGGGATGGCAGCAATTTCACTTCAGATACTTAAGTTAGTATAGGGTTGTACACAGAGAGGAATCGTTAGGATAAAAGTGCTGAGTGTAGTGAAAGTATGTTTACCTTTCTCTGGTGTCTTCCATGGTTTTTATAGTAGGTTTTGCCTTGTTGTCTTTGAATTGGCGATGCTGTCTTTATCGTCGATTGTGATCTTTGGCCCTATGATTGCGCTTTCTTTTCTTTTTGGTGGACCGTGATCCCTGGCTCTGCGACCGGGCCTTCCATTTGGAGGTGTTGTCTTCCTTACGGGCATCATTCCTTCCTTATTGCATTGGACGTGATCCCTTGATTTTGGGCGATTGCATGATTGTTGGGATTTGACAACTAGGCCTTCGTCGTTGGCTTTTTCCCGCCCAAATGCTTGGAGGGCACGATCTTTCCTTATGCGGATGGTTATTCGGGTGTTTATGTGGTTCTCACGGGCCGAGCCTTTTAGATGACCCGCCAAGCACTCTCCATCCATTCCAACAGTCCTTCATTTCCTTGGGCCACTTGTGTGGACCAATATAAATGAGACTGAACTCCCTTCCATTCCATTAACTATTATTTCCCCTTTGTTATTTATATTTGATTCTATTGTCAAATCTTTTACGAGCCACATACCACAAGTTTATCTTTCGGCCATTAGAGACGGGCTTACCCAAAGAGGAGTGCGCAGTGCGGCACAGTAGAAAGTTGTCCAGGGCCGGGTCATTGGATTTTTGATGATCTGTCTCACGAAACAAAAAGTACTAAAAGTCAGTAGTTTTAGTTAAATACACAGCCAAAATGTTGAGGAGCATAAGCCTAGAAGCAGTTTTCTCTCTAGTTCCATCATAATCCTCTGTATTACTAACTGCATGGCTGGAAGGCTTTATGTGCCCAATAAAGTTTGCACGAGGATTCTGTTGTTTCCTTTCTTTTTCTCTCGGTACGTTAATTGTCCGCCATTCAGATTCTGGGGATTTCCTTGTCTCTCCCTTCCACCCTGTCTCTGCCTCTCTCACTCGGTGGCTGCCTGGCTGATAACATGTTCTGGTTCAACCCCATCAGCAAAGATTGAAACATTGGGTTAGAAATAGGTGGGACTCCTTTTTTTTTTTTTTTCTTTTCATTTTAACAGAATATTGGTTTTTGTTTCATGGATTCGGTGGGTTTATGTTTTTGGGTGCTTGGAGATGATAGAGGATTCTGATATTGTGTAGTGATGTTTTTTTCACTCTTTCTGAAGCTTTCAATCTTTTCTTCATGCAATGTGTTTGTTGTTTTGCCCGAGTGACATACTCTTCAGACTATGGGACTGAAGGAACAAGAAACGGCACCAGCCACTGCCGTGGCTGTTGATGCTTTGTCGTATTTGATTTTCGTGGAAATGGGTTTTCAAGTTTCTGGGCTTAATAGCCAAGACACAGTAGTAGACCCCATATGCTTGCCTCGTGCTATTCTGTGGATCTCATTATCTGAGTTTTCATTTTCCTCGCTGCCTTACTGCTATGTGGTTTATATTAATTTGATGTGTCTTCTACAGATGCTTATTATTTTTTATCCCTCGGTGATTGGTAAAATTTATACTGCAGTAGAAATGTTTGTTACTCTTGATTTAGACCTAGTGGTTATCTTAGTAGTTGATTTGGTAATAGCCAGAACTTTGTGTGGATTATGGTGCTTACTGAAGACTTAATTTATTTCCAACAAAATGTAGGACATACTGAAAGCCTCAGTGCTCGTAGATTTGGTATTGAAGGTTGGCTTTTAGAGTGATCATATGCCTGGAAACAAGTACAACGATAATTCAAACCATTTTGAAAATCGTGTAGCACGGCTCGTGAGAATAAGAGAGCTAAGGAAAAGCAAAAGGGCATCTCATTCAAATGAGGCAGCTGATAATGATAATAAGGGGAGTGAGTCACTTGAGCATGACTTGCGTTTAAGAGAAGACGAGAATGGGGGAGTTTCCTATGAGAATGGGGAAGTTTCTGGTGTTGAACAATTCTCTGAAGGGGCTGGAGCTGCGAGGTTGCTTTCTGAGGGATGTGAAAGGCAAGATGAGAAGCCTTTAAGACAACGACTGTTGGTGGTGGCTAACAGGCTGCCAGTCTCTGCAGTTAGGAAAGGTGAAGACTCATGGTCGTTGGAGATAAGTGCTGGGGGTCTAGTCAGTGCTCTTCTAGGTAAGTGGTGGCTGGACTCTACATTGAATATTTGGGTCAATTGATGTCTTCAATCATTCTGCAAACATATCTGTTTCTCCATTTTTATCCTTGTTATGATTTAAGAAGGCTGGATTCCAAAATGACAGTTCGCTCTTATTTGAGTTTATTTAATTAATTGGCCATTTTATTCGCAAAGAGGAATCTAATGCATACTGGATGGTTTTTTTCAAGGCGTGAAGGAGTTTGAGGCACGATGGATTGGTTGGGCTGGTGTAAATGTGCCAGACGAGGTTGGACAGAAGGCACTTACAAAAGCTTTGGCTGAAAAGGTACAAATTTCTGTATTTGGATTGAATCCTTGTTTTAGTTGTCTTTTTGCAAGTCACGCTTTACTTCAGCTTTGTTTCATTAATGGCTTACACCTAAGGTTATGGCATATAATCCATAATATGTTAACATTTTATCATGTGATGCTTTTTACGATGTATTGCAGAGGTGTATCCCTGTATTCCTTGATGAAGAGATTGTCCATCAATATTACAATGGCTATTGCAACAACATTTTGTGGCCCCTTTTTCACTACCTTGGCCTTCCACAAGAAGATCGCCTTGCCACCACCCGAAGCTTCCAGTCGCAATTCGCTGCATATAAGAAGGCAAATCAAATGTTTGCTGATGTGGTAAACAAGCACTATGAAGAGGGTGATGTTGTTTGGTGCCATGATTACCATCTTATGTTTCTCCCAAAATGTTTAAAGGAATATAACAACGAAATGAAAGTTGGTTGGTTTCTCCACACACCATTTCCCTCTTCTGAGATTCATAGGACACTGCCATCTCGATCTGAACTGCTGCATTCAGTTCTTGCTGCTGATTTGGTTGGGTAAGTTTTTGCTGCATTCTGCATGAATGTTCAATAGTATGTCATAGCTGTTACCTTGCTTAATATGGTTGATAAAGTGGTGCCACTAGACATTTGGCACATCTTTTAAAGTTGTCAAAATTTATATTCTTTATATCTAGTTTGCCTTGAAAAAGTATCTCTTGTTTCCACTTACAAATGTTTTGCATTTGATATTGGTTCTACTCACAATATATTTATTTCTTGTGTGGCTGCTAGCACGTACTTTTTTTGCTTTCTACCAAAATATGAAATTTATTATCAAAAAATTTGATGCATGAATTATGGGGAAGAAATGAAACTCTGAATGTGAGGGAGGAGGAAATGGGTTAAGTTTCTCACAGTAAATGGCTATGTTCATAATTTGTAGATTTTTAGCTACTCAAAGTTTAAGCTATGGATATTTTATTTACATACTTGAATATGGAGCTATAGATATATGCACAAGTTTCTATCTTGTGAATCTGTTGATCAAGTTAGTATTGTCATTGAAGACATCGAAATTTCAGTTGAAGTCACTATTTCAGCTCCACCTTTTCCTTCATCTACCTGATTCCTTATATTTTTGTGTGCCCAATTGCAATGCAATATGGAGAGGATGCAGCAAAAACCGGGCAGAATAGGATTGCCTTCTGTAGATTTTATACATTGACGGCCTCATATTCCCTTGCTCGGTGACATTAGATTAAGTCGATTGATCCTCTTGCTTTGTTGAACCAATGTCTAAATCTGTTTATTGGCTGAGATTCTAAAAGATCTGGTCTTTATAGAGCGTTTGCTTATTACAATGTCTCCACTGTTAGGCGTGTTACAATTTCTCTCTTTTTGATCTGGTTCTCGCCTAGGTATCGCTTAGGTTAGATTAATGTTGTTTGAAATATCTGAATATGTAGGGTGGCTCGGCTTCCGATGAAGTACTTGGGCCTTCCGTTGGGGGCACCTTATAAGTTGACTGTTATATGGAATGGTATATTCGAGAATATGGAAAGGCGACTGGCTGGGTGGAAGAGGCTTTATTTGTCAAAGGGTGGGAGGCTGACTCTGATAAAAAACACTTTGTCAAATTTACTTACTTATTTGTTATCCTTGTTTCCTATTCCGGTGGGTGTGGCGAACAAGTTAGAGAAACTCCAATGAGACTGTCTATGGGATGGTCTCACTGAGGAGTTCAAGTTCCATTTGGTTAAGTGGTCATAGATTTGTTCTCTTTTGCAGTTTGGTGGATTGGGTATTCGTAATCTGTGTAAGTTTAATCAAGCACTGTTGGGTAAATGGTTGTGAGGTTTGCTACGGAAAAGGAAGTGTTCTGGCGGTTGGTAGTGGAAGCAAAATATGGTTGTTTGAATGGAGGTTGGTGTTCTAAGGAAGTGGAGGGGCCTTTTGGTATTCTAAGGAAGTGGAGGGGCCTTTTGGTGTTGGAGTGTGGAAACATATTCGGCGGGGGTGGGGTGTTTTTTTCAAGCTATCTTTCTTTTGATGTTGGAGATGGTTCTTTTATAAGCTTCTAGCATGATGGTTGGTGTGGCACGCAATCTCTGAGGGATGCTTTTCCAGAGTTATTTCGCATTGCTCAATGTAAGGAGGCGAGGGTGTTGGATAATATGCAGATTTCCAATGGGGTTTTGCTTTGGAATGTGCCTTTTTTTCGAGCTGTTCAAGATTGGGAGGTAGAGGTGGTGCTTTCCTTTTTTGGTTTGTTGATTCTTTGAAAAGGTGACAAGGAGGGGAGGATTGTCTTTGGTGGATTCCCTAAAAAAGGAAAAAGTTCGAGGTGCATTTGTTTTTTCTTGAGCTGTCTACTTCAAGGGTTTCTTCCTTTCCTTGGAAGAGTATCTGGAAAGTTAAAGTTCCTATGCGAATGAGTTTCTTTGTGTGGACGGCAGCTCTTAGTAAGATCTTGACAGTAGATAATCTACATAAGAGAGGAGTCTTAGTGGTGGGGTGGTCTTGTATGTGTAAGAGGAGTGACGAATTTATAGATCATCTTCTTTTGCATTGTGATGTAGCACGAGATTTATGGAGTGCCATTTTCTCTCTTTTCGGCGTTACTTGGGTAATGCCTGAGACGTTGCTAGATATGTTAGCTTGTTGGAGAGGTAAAAGGGGAAATCGTTCTGTTCTACCTGTATGGCGACTAGTTCCGTTGTGCGTTATGTGGATCGTTTGGAGAGAGTGGAATGCCAGATGTTTTGAAGATCATGAGAAGTCGAAGATAGAACTATTGATTTTTATGCTCAACTCTCTCTTTGTTTGGACTAGGGCGTTTCATATTTCTCTTTTATCTAGTTTTCCGCATTTTGCGGAGTTTTGTATTTCTTTTTGCCTTTAGTGGGGCTTTTCCTCGTATACTTCCTGTGTATTAGGGTTGCGCTTCTCTGCGCCTTTATTTATATGATATGAATTATTTATCAAAAAAAAAAAAAAAACTGAATAAAACTATTCAGCACAAGGAAAAATAGAAGGTAGAACTGGTATTTGAAATGGCACTGCCTTAGTATAATCTATAAGTATGAAGTGTTGCTCTTGTTTGGATCTATTTGGTTTCACGATACATGCATTGGAATATTTTCTTTTAGTTACTTCAAACGTTCTGTAACCTGATCTGTGTATCAAAATTAACAGGTTCCTTCTCATATTTCTTGTATTAATCATTTTTATTCTGCTTGTATCCTGATATTTAAAGTTTGCATAACCTAGACGAGTAATTCTATTTTTCAGTTTTCACACCTATGATTATGCGCGGCATTTTGTTAGTGCTTGTACTCGTATTCTTGGACTTGAGGGTACACCTGAAGGAGTTGAGGATCAAGGGAAGCTGACTCGAGTTGCTGCTGTATGTTTCTCTTAAATCTTACAGTTGATCCTCCTTGCCTTAATATCTGTATCTGATGCATCAAAATTACTTGTTATTTTTTGTTGTTGCTTGAATTTTTAGCACATTCACTATTAAGCATATTCTAAACTTGATATAGTAATTTAATTCTTTATTTGTTTCTTCAGTTTCCAATTGGGATAGACTCAGATAGATTTATACGTGCACTTGAGACCACTCCAGTTCAGGGACACATAAGAGATTTAACAGAAAGATTTAAAGGCCGAAAGGTACATTTTGTCTTTACTTGAACTTGAATAAAGTCAATCGTAGTTGTAAGTTAATTTGACTAGTTTGATATTCCAATATTCTCATATTATACTTGGTCTAATGTATATCATTTTGATTTAAATTACAGAACTTTTGTCTGAGTTTTAGTCAATGGCCATATATTGAATCAACTCAACAATTTTACCAACTGATCTTGACTCCATTATGTTTCTTTTTATGGGAAATGGATAATAATATAGTTTCAAAGTGCTGATTCCATCTATAGGCTTAATCTGTGGGTCATTTTTCATGTTGGATTGAGGTTGAGCTTGGATATCTTTTTTAAGTGTCTTATTTGTTGGACAACAATTATTAATGTTATGAGAAACGGTGAATTTAATCATTTTAAATATGATCAATTATTTTTTTTGATAAATAAGAGACAATATATTAAAAGCGCAAAAGCGCAATCCTGGCACACATGAAGTATACAAATGACTGCCTAAGAAGGGGAAGAAAAATGTACAAGAAAGTCATTAAAGCTTATCACTAAGGGAGCTAGATAAGTAGCTGTCCAAGAAAAAAGAGTGAAAAATGAAAGACTTGAGCTCCTCAATTGATATTTCTTGATCCTCGAAATTACAATCATTTCGTTCTCTCCAAAGACATCATATGAGGCAAGAAGGCACCATCTTCCACACAACAGCACTCTGGGAGCGATCACCAGTCCACCAGTTGGCGAATAAGTCAATCGCACGAAGAGGCATAACCCAAGATAACCCAAAGCGGCTAAAGATGGTAGTCTATAAAGCACTGGCAGCCTCACAATGAAGAAGAAGATGATCCATAGACTCTCCATGCCTTTTACACATACAACATCGATCAATCACGATGATGTCTTTTTCTAAGGTTGTCCATAGTAAGAATCTTTCCAAGAGCCACCGTCCAAACAAAGAAAGCCACTTTCACAGGAGCTTTGGTCCTCCAAATGCTCTTCCAAAGAAAGGGGTGAACATCGTTGCACGCAAGGACCCTATAAAAGGATCTAACATCAAACTTCCCCTTGCGGAAGAGAATCCATCAAAGCTTGTCTTCTCACTCCCTTTTCCTCCGAAGGGAATATAAAAGAGTGAAGAAGGAAGCCATGGTGACCAACTCCCAATCATTAGCCGCACGAATAAAGTTAACATCCTAATGAGGGGAACCATTAGAGAGGTCCAAGTGATTAGCTACAAAGGCATACTTCTCGCGAGCTATATCATATAAGACTGGGAAAGCCACTTTAATGGGCAAATCTCCGCACCACACATCATCTCAAAATCTGATCTTGGACCCATCTCCCAACTCAAATTTGGTGTGACTATAGAGCGCACTCCACCCCCTCCTAATATTCTTTCATAATCCCACTCCATGTGGCCCAGTGGGAACACAAGAGCACCACCCACCCCTCACACTACTAAATTTAGCATCCACAGCAATTCTCCACCAAGCCCCTCTCTCATGAGCATAACGTTACAACCACTTCTCTAAAAGGGCCCTATTGAAGGTCCTTAAGTTCCGAATCTCCAACCCTCCCTCAGAAATAGGAGAGCAAACCTTAGACCAATTAACCAAGTGAAATTTGAATTTATCACCTAACCCACCCCATAAAAAATCATAGTAAAGCTTCTCAATACGATTGGCCACACTGGCAGGGATAAGGAATAATGACAATAAGTATGTAGGTAAATTGGAGAGAGTACTCTTTATAAGGGTAATTTTGCCCCCCTTAAACAAGTACATCCGTTTCCAACTAGCCAACCGACGCTCAATTTTCTCAACAACCCTATTCCAAATAGGCTTATTAGCCTTAAAGCAAGCCCCCAACAGCAGACCAAGATATTGCAAGGGCAAAGAGTAAACCCTGCAACTCAAAATAACAGACAAAGATATGATCAATTATTAATATTGGAGTTTGTGGTTTTTTTCTTTTTGAAGTCTTTATGATGGTTAGAAAGTCAACAAAGTCCTCTTTTTGGCCTTACATTTTACCCTCAACCTTATTAGACATAACCCAATCAACACCAAACAAATTAAAAAGTGATCTCTATAAATTTCTCGCTACTTCACAATGACGAAGAAGGTGATCAATGGACTCCTACTCTTCTTGCACATAAAACACCAATTGACCACCATAACATTCATTTTCTTCAAGTGTCCAAAGTCAATATTTTTCCTAATGCCGTCATCCACACAAAAAACACCACTCTCAAAGAAGTGATAACTCTCCAAATACTCTTCCAAATCAAAGGGGAGCTAGTAGGTATGGTTAACACATGATAATATGATCTCACTTCAAACTTGCGCCTTTTGGAAGGGTTCTAACATATTTTATCCACATCTCCTTACCTTACTCTAAGAGAATACAACACCTCAAAGAAAGAAAAGACCACATCCACCTTCCCATCATGTACGGGTCTAGTAAAAATTATATTCCATTGAATATTCCCATCTTAGAACTACATATATGATCTGCCACCTACGCATCCTTACTACGTGCAATACCTTTTTTTTTTTTGATGAGTAATCGAGCTATCAATATACGTGCAAATACTGAACAAGTTCGGATAAGATATCTTCAATGGTTGATCCTCACACCACACATCATGCCAAAAACTGACCTTTGACTGACCCATCACCCACTTCATATCTAACAAATTTTGAAAAGGTTTCTCACCCCTTCCTTATATATTTCTACACTCCCATTCCAATGGCCTCGTCATCTCCTTAGAACACTAACTTCCCCATAAACTATCATATTTAGTATCTATTACCAATCTCCACAAAGCCTCATTCTTCATAGCATAGCACCAAAATCATTTTTCCAATAGAGCTCGATTAAACTGAGTTATGTTTTAACCCCTAAAGTACCCGATTTCATCGGAATACAAATTCTCGACCAGTTCAATAAATAGAACTTAAACTCATCCCCAATTCCATCCCTCTGACGTTTCTCAAGCCTATTAGCCACAATCACTGGAACAGGAAAAAGAGACAAATAATAAGTAGACAAATTGGTAAGAGTACTTTATAAGAGTCAATCTACCTCCTTAGTTAAATAAAGTTTTTTCTATCCAACTAATGGGTGTTACATTTTTTCAATTATTGCATTCCAAATAGATGTAGCCTTGTAATAAGCACCCAATGGCAAACCCAAGTACTTCATCAGCAAAGAAGATACTCTACAATCAAGAATACGTGCCAACCCTTCTACATCTCCCACATCACCAACATGAACTATCTTTGACTTTTTCAATTAATCTTTAATCCTAATACAGCTTCAAAACATAAGAAAAGACATTGCAAATGAAGTAGTTGTTTGGATTTGCCTCGCAGAAAATCGAAGTATCATCTGCAAACAGTAAATGAGACATTAACAGCTCTTCATTATTCCTCTACCCCATCAAAAATCCAAACAAAAGTCCCCTATCCATTGTAGTAGTTATCATCGTACTCAATGCCTCCATAACCAACACAAACAATAGAACGATAACGGATATCCTTGTCTCAATCCACGAGAGCTATTAAAGAATCTAAACGGTGAACCATTAATAAGAATGAAAATTGCACCATAGTAATACAATGTGCTATCCAACTCCTCCAACAAATATAATAAAACTCTCAATTTACATGATCATACTCCTTCTCCAAATCCAATTTACACAACACTCTAGGTTCCCCATATTTAATTTGACTATCCAAACATTCATTAGCAATAGAACTGAATTCAAAACTTGTCTACCTCTAATCAACGCATTTGGGAAACTTGAAATGATCTTTCCCAAAACACCTGTTCGCCAAGACCTTGGAGATGATTTTATATACACCACCCACTAAGCTAATAGGATGGAAGTCCTTAATGTCCACCACATCAGCCTTCTTTGGGATAAGGGAGATAAAAGTTGCATTAAAGTTCTTTTCAAACTTCCCTCTACTATGAAACTCTTTAATCTGCAAGCTGTCCTCTTTCATTACCTCCCAAGACTTCAAGAAAAAAGCCATAGAGAAACCATTTGGACCTAGAGCCTTGTCACCATTCATATCCTTCACCACCTCCCACACTTCATGCTCCTCAAAATCTCTTTCCAACCAATTTCTCTAATCTGCATCAATTGAAAAGAACGAATGGCCATCCAATTTTGGTTACCAACTAAACTATTCAGAATATAATTTATTGTAGAATTGCACTAAATGCTCCCTTATTTCTGTAGAGTTAGAAGACATGGACCCATTGATACCTAAAGAATCCACATAGTTATTTCTTTGATGAGAATTTTCCTCTTACCTATCAAAAAAAAAAAAATTTCTACCAAGTTAAAAATTTTAGGGCATGTTTAGGTTCAACATTTTATTTAACTCAACTCAATTCTTTTCAAAAGTCAACTTTTTTCCTCAATTCAAATTTATTCAACCCAACTCAAATTTATTCAATCTAACTCAAAAAATAATATAAAAAAAGGAAAAAATGAACAAGACTCAAAAAATAATATAATCCTAGAGCTTCTACCGATTTCCTCTAAGCCGTAACCACCCTTATCGGAGCACACATACTTTCTTCGACCTTGTCTAAACAAGACTCAAGTGTTTTGGTAGCTTCGGCCATCTTTTTTGGACCATTAATCACTCTTGTTGATGTACACCTACTTTCTTCTACTTGTCTTAACAAAGCCTAGTAGTATCAGCTAATTCTGCCGCCTTTGTCTACACAATCACCATCCTAACTCCATCATCGCATCCCTTCTGAACTCCTGAGCTCGCCTCAACTTGTCTTGGTTCAGCCAGAGTTGCTTCCTTCTTACCAGAATTATATTCTCTAAAAGTATCATGTTGGTTATGTTTGTTCCTGAAGTTCAACTTAATTTTTTTAATAAGTAAAGGTGGGGTTAAAGGTGAAGTTCAACTTAATGATGGTGATTGGCGAAAGAAGGCTGGAGATTTGTTAAATTTATGGTGCTGGAAGGTTCCTTTCAAAGCCTTTTCACTACTTTTTTGCCTGAAAATTTTATGTAGACAGTTGTCGAAGAATAGTTAATCTTTCATTTAATCCTTGCAAGTATTAGCCTCTGGTGGTGTGTTCCTGTAATAAGAAGTTTGGGTTGAAGAGATTGTCTAGTTGGCTTTATGGAACCATCAGCTCCCTTTTTTCTTTTTTTTTTTAAAAAAATCCCTGGTAAGTGAAAAGGGTAAGAGAGGAGTAGTGTCACCCCTTGCTTGAAGCCCGAGGAATGGGATTCTGAGAGGGCATTCCCACTGATCCCATGGGGCATTCCCACTAAAACATGAGTGCATTCTGACTAGAACCCAAGCATTAAGCAAGGATGACAAATGCCTTTATCAGTCATCCATTTGGTATGGTGGCTATGGAATCATCGGTTAAGGACATCATATGCTGGAATCTGGTTGAGAATATTTCCTTCAAGTCAAATCCTTACTGCACTGACTTATATCAAACCGTGGATTTATCTCTTTCCCCTACAAGAGGATATACAGAAATTTTGCTTCTCTTAAAGTTGCTTGTGTGTGCGTGCACAAAAGCGTGTTGACAATCCTGTTGGACATGACTTACTTGGCTATCGGGTGACTCGTTTGGGGCTGGTTTTGGTCATTGAGTTTCTGCTTCTGACTCAAGAGCAGATGTTGGGGTTGATTTAATCATAGTCCACTTATCTTTGTGTTTTGGTTCTGTGGTTCCAGCTTTTAGTTTCTTGGCCATCTCTCCCTGTTTTGGAAAGGTTTTATGTGTTTGCATACTAGAGCTTTTGACTCCAGAGAGTTGATGAAAAGTCTTTATTTTTTAGATGTTCTCTGGAAGTTTTAAAAGAAATAAAATGTGGTGATTGCTGAAGGCAGGGGTTTTGAGGTAATTTTCCTTATTGATAGATTTAAGATATACTCTATTCGGTTATCTTTTTGCCTCCTAAGTTTAAAAATTTCTAGACTTTGGAGTTGTATAATAACTTGGGTGCTCTATTTGATATTTAATTGTTTTACCCTTAAGCTTCACTAATGTTTGTTTTTCTGGTGGGATGATTTTCCCCGCTCTATCAATCCCTATTTGATATATCAAACTAGTAGTCTGAATCATTATTTTTAGATACCATCATTGGTTCTCTATTCCATACCTTCATATGGTTCATGTGTCAATTTCTTCATCAGGTTCTTTCAATTGATCTAACATATTTGGAAATAGAATCGTTCATAATCCTTCATGTTGGAAGATTTGCATCAAATACTTAGTGCCGTGACTATTTTGATAATTAATCGAGGTATCATTAAAAGCGTAAGACGCCCCCATGTACATAAGAAGTATACAAAAGAAGCCACATAAGTGGTAGGGGCAAAAAGAACAAAAAAATCATCGAGTATGTTTGGCAAACAACTCTTTCACTTTCTCTTTAAACATTCAACTTCATTTTTTCACATTATCAAACAACTTTCTTCACTTTTCTCTTACAAAAAATTCAAACCTCATTTCTATTTTATATCACATCAATCAATTCCTTTTTCTTTTCCTCTCTCAAAACTCTTTACCAAACATACCCATGATAACTAATCACTAAACCCCAAGGGGTTGGCTCAAGTGGTAAGAGCCTTGATCTTTATGGTAGTCCCATGAGGTCTAAGGTTTGAATCCCCTTGGGTGCAAACAATTCCTTGGGGCCAGCCTGTTGTCGAAGCCAGAGTATTACCCGATCTGTATGGTGGGTGCACTTTACATGGGTCTGAGGTTTATCTGACAGGGGTGGGTACACAAAGTGGCTTTGCCTTGAAAGGGTTCCTCATCATAAAAAAAGAAAAAGAAAAAACTAATTACTAAAGGAGAAACATAAGCAGCTGTCTAAAAATACAAAGTGTTGAAAAATAAAAATTTAAACTCCTTCAAAGTTCTCTCGCGGTTCTCAAAACACCTATCATTCTTTTTCTTCCATAGACACCACAAAAGACATGAAGACACCATCTTCCATATAGTAATACTCCGAGTGCTGGCAATCCATTAACAAACAAACAAATCGACTAAATCTAGGCATAACCCAAGACAACCTGAATCGATTGAAGAAGATATTCCAAATGGCACAAACAACCTTACAATGAAGGAGAAGATAGTCCATAGACATAAAAGAGGTTATGGTTATTTTTTTTTATAAGTAAAATTTCAATAAAAGCGTAAAGTGCAACCTGGTACACAGGAAGTATATAAAAGAAACACTTAAGTAGGAGAAGAGAAAAGTACAAAGAAATCATTATAACTAAGCTCTAAGGGAGCCAAAGAGGTTATGGCAATTTTAAAGAGATAAATAAGAAAGAGGGTTTTGGGCAGGGAGGAATAGAGCAACACAAACCCAAGAAATCAGATCTGTGTTCCTAACTGAATATCTTATAATAGACATCATGCTCTAATACCAACTTGTTGTAAAACATAATGCTCAGATATCAGTCTGTTGTAACAGCAGAAACTCTACTATGTTTTTGTTGGAATTTAGGATTTGCAGAAGTGGATTTACTTGAAGAGAAAAAAAAAAAAAAAAAAAAATCCACTCAAAACAACGAGATCTAATGTGGTTTAACCAATTCTATTTTTACGTCCACGAGCAATGCCAACCAAAATCCATTGTCGGTAATATGGGTTGTAACACTCCATCAACTCCTATAAAGCAGAGTCATAAACCACACCTATAATTATACCGACAAACTGAAACTATGTTAAAACACCCAACTCAAACTCTTAAACTTTACTCACAAACTTTCCGACCGTTATAATCCAAAAACTCCAATACACCCAGTGATGTTCTTACTCAGATAATAAACAATCTCTCAACTCTCTTTTAATTCCCACATGCTGGTATCTTTCAGCTCTAAAATCTACCAAATTATCTCTTCGAAGGAACCACTGGATGTTCTTCTAAGAGCCTTCTTCTAACCGCGTAACTTCTGCACATGACAAAACCTCCTTGGTTGAAGCCTCCACTTGGGCAAAGCCACCAAATCCTTAACAGCAGTGCATCTATATAAGGCTTCAACTGCAATTCATTACTCTCTTTTCTTTTATTCTTTTTTTTTTTTTTTTTTTTTATCAATATTGTATTACCAACCTTTCATTTGTAAATCCTTACTTCCTCTGCTTTTCAATATGGGGTTCCTTAGAATTTTGAGGCAACATTTTACAAAATGCTTGGCCATTTCTTAGTGGTTCCATATCAAATCCTGTGTAAAACTATGATACATATATGTTGTTTAAACAACAATTAACAATCAAGCCAAAAATAAAAAATATAAAAAAGCCAAAAAACATCATTTTCCTCTTTCTGTTTTGTTGTTTATTCTCCTCATTTTGCAAGTGACACGTAGTTGTTTCCATAGGTGGAGTACTTGTATGTGTAGGGTGGTATATTTTACATGAGATTGTTATATTGCTACATTTTTCCAAAGTGGTTCTTTCCATGCTTCATTTATAGTGATTTTGCCTTAAATTCAGCTATTTAATTTGCATAATATAATTGTTGTGACATAACAGATAATGTTAGGTGTTGATCGTCTAGATATGATCAAAGGGATTCCTCAAAAGATATTAGCATTTGAAAAATTCCTTGAGGAGAACCCAAATTGGCGTGATAAAGTAGTCTTGCTGCAAATTGCCGTGCCAACAAGAACAGATGTTCCAGAGTGTATGCTCCTTTACACGGTTTTGTGTTGTTTCTGCTGCTTCTTAATTGTGTTGGTTGTGTAATATATGCTACTCTCTAGAATTTATTTTCTAGGTGGATGAGGCAAATTTACTTAAGCTGCTATTTAGTTTAATTATAAAAGTCTCATAAAGTCATAAAGGAGTACAGTATGAAAGTCAGAGTTTGGCATGGCAGTCATGCCATAGAAACAAGAAAAAATTAAGGGCCACCGGCTGCATGTCGGTATATGTTGTGATATGGAAAATGATTTGTACTTTCCCGTAATCTCTCTTAGATGCATTTACCATGGACTTTAGTTACAGTAAAGATCTTTTCAAATTGTTCTTTAAGTAAGATGGGAAACTGGTTGCAATAGAGATATGTAAGAATCGCTGTAGAACTTTGGATAATTTTTATTTTTGCTAAGTACGAATTGCTGTTGAACTGAGATTGGATTTCGAGTTTTTTGCCACATAGCCTAAGTTTTCATCACTCTTATGAACCTTGTAGCTAATGCATCACTTCTATTGATTGGTTAACCTTTGTTCTATTTTTTACAAGTTGCTCTTGTTTCTGCTCTTACAATTGTATAGCAACCCTAAATTTCAGATTTGGTTAGGAGGATCCATAGTTGCTGAAGATTAAGGAAAGGTTTTATATTTTTCGGAATTTACACTAAAGGCCCCTCTATCAATTTGACAGATGAAACCTATGTGAGAATGAAGTCACTGAAATAGTGTTGTCAACTTCGCTTAGCTCATTTCTATGCATTTTGAGAAGTTCAAAGTTCCATTGGTTACTTGTAAATTAGTTGGAGCTCTCAATACTGGTTTCTTTCTCCCAATCCTTTTCTGTTACTGTGATAGTTATTTTAGATTTATTTAGACAATGAATGGTGGGTTGCACCTTCGGCAAGGTAGTCAAAGTTGAAAAAGCATCCTCAAGATGCCAAGTCTCAAAATCATCATGTGTGCTATGAACTCAATAAGTTAGATCTTTTTAACTCTTTGAGGGTTTTTTTCTTTTGTATACATCCAATGTACTCAAGTTGGCCTCTTTGGCACCTCTTGATTAATCTTGAACTTACAACCAAAAAAGAAGGCGGTCATCAGGCTGAATTGATGTATCAATTTTAACAATTGACAAGTACATTATAGCTCAAAAAGTGTATTCTCTTAAAATAACAAATTCAAAGAGTATATACATATTTGCCATCATCATATCATCATTTCTAGTCTCTGGTTAAACTTTTACCATGAAGGAGCATTATATTTGTTTCGAATTTACCAAACAAAATTATATATACCTTTGATATTATTCTCTCATTCATTTTGCACCATGACTAATTGCTTTTATACCCAGAATGGTTGCTCTTTCTTTTTTTTTTTTCTTCTCTTTTTTCTTTAATTTATTTTTTTGGAAATGTACTTAAAGTTCATATATATTATTGTGATGGGGCTTGACCTGTCTTTCTTTTCTAGCGTGCCTCTTTAGCTCTTTGCCTCTTGTCAAATTATAGTTTTTTATTTCTTATTAAATATGATGTATCAAATTATTCTGTTTTGTATTTCCACAGATCAAAAACTTACAAGCCAAGTTCATGAAATAGTTGGGCGCATTAATGGCAGATTTGGAACGTTGTCAGCAGTTCCCATACATCACCTGGTCTGTCCCAAACTGAGTAATGAATCCATGATATTTTGTATGCATGCATGTATGTGTGTATGTGTAAATCTCTCTATTGAGCTCAGTGGATTATAAGTTTGAGGTGCGTTGCTTATATAAGGTGGTCTTGAGCTCTATCATATTATTATTCCTATTTTGCGGTAACTCCTTTCAGACGCTATGTATATCTATTGGAAATGATAGAGGAAACAGCAGAAATGGATATGTAACACGCGAGAGGGCAAGTGATGGGAGTGTCTTGGTCATAGAGATGAAAGAAGTTTTAAAATTTTACTAAAAGTGATAACACGTATATCCTTTATCCTCATAAGTTGAATAGGTTGTACTATAGTGGGGTATTACACGTTCCAGATAAGAATATATTCGTAGTTAAATTTCTTAGACTATATGTAAGTCTTTAGCTACCAGGGTCTTCAATGCTATCATAGAGCAACAATATATTGTTCTATTGGTCCCTGATTTCAAGATAAACATTTACACTGATGTGAGATCTAATTCAACAAAAGAAGAATAATATGTTTGTTATCATAATTAGTACTGTGTTGCCATGTTGTAAGTTTGACCAAATTGGTCACTAATGAAGGTGTTGGCACTACCAATGTTTCCAGCATTAGGTTTGCTTTCTTAAATCTCAGTGTTATCCAGTTCTAGGTGAATAGTTAGATTTTACTTCTTAACTGAATTCAGGAGTAAAAGGAGCCCACAAGATCTCTGTTTTGGAAAAAAGAGGAAAAAAAGGCAGAGGGGTAGTCCTATATGGAGGGCATTTGTAGGAAAAGGAATGCTTTTTTGTGTGCGTGTGTTTAAACTAGGGTAGGTGGACTAGGAAGGTTTAGTTAATGTCTTTTTCCTCTTGTCCAGAGTTGGAGTGCCTATTTTATTGATATATGGTGTTACACCAGTTTTTTTGGTTGTTTAATGAGCCAATTTCATTAAAAGGGTAAGACGTTCTTAAGTACACAAGAAGTATACAAAAGAAAATATCTAATTAGGGGGAACAAAACGAACAAGGAAGTCACTATAACTAAGCGACAGAAGAAAAACATACACTACTGTCCAAAGATACAAAGTTTCGTAAAACAAAGATCAAATTTTTCCCAACGTCCTCTCCTTGTCCTCAAAGTTTTTATTGTTCATTTCCTTTCACAAACACCAAAAAATGCACGTAGGCACCATTCTTCACACCACTGCACTCCTTGACCATGCCAGAGGACCACTAATAGTCATACAGGTCAATAACTCGTCTAGGCATAACCCGTGACAACCCAAAACGACTGAAAAAAGTGCTTCAAATGGCAAAAACCATATTGCAGTGAAGAAGAAGGTAGTCCACAAACTCTCCACTGCTTTTTTACATGCAACATCTGTCCATCACGATGACGTGCCGCCTTCTGAAATTATCCAAGGTGAGGATCTTACTTAGAGCCGCCGACTACGCAAAGAAGACCGCCCTTGAGAGAGCTGGAGTCCGCCATACACCCTTCCAGGGGAAGCATCTACCTTTAGGAGAAGCCAAAGAGCTGTAAAAGGATTTGACCATAAACAAACCTCTTTTGGAAGAGGCCCACCATAACTGATCTTCATATCCTCTTCTCATAGTAACTAAATGCAACACCTGAATGTTACATTACTATATTTTATTCAGTGGAATTGTTTTTGATGAGTAAGTCAATTTTTTATTAAAAACGAAAGGCGCCCCAAAGTATACAGGAAGTATATAAAAGGAAACACTTAGAGAGAGCAAGCAAAAGAGACCCAACCCAACACCGAACAAAACCCAACCTGACTGCCCAAAAACCCATACACCAAATAGCCCTTAAGCCCAAACCCACACAAAGCTCTCTTAGCAAGCGTGAGCCTTGCCTTTCCTTTGACTAGAGGAAGCGCCTGCCAAATCATAATTAATGGAACTTTCTAGATTATGAAGCTCCCTTTTGCCTTTGGAATAAGAGGATGCCCCCTTAACCTCCTGAAGATTATCCTCACCAATGGCTGTAAGCAAAGCCACTGTCTGATCCTTATCACTGGAAACACCCACCATAGGACAAATATTCTTAACATTGAAAAGAGCCCAATCCAAGGGAGTGACGGGGGAACAAGTATCCCTCACAACCAGAGCCGACGACAAGACTCCGACCGACAAAGGGTTACACATCGTGCCAGAGGGTTACAATGGCCTAAACTAGAATTGAATCAACTTCGTCGGTCTTTCTGTCTCAAATCTAGGATTCTGATGAAAATTTTGGATGAATAAACAGAATCAAATCAATTGTAGTTGGGTTTGTTTAGTTCTCTAGTTGACCTGCCCTAGTTTCATTTCAGAAGACCATATATGACTTTCACATGAATCTGATCCAACTATTCAAAGGCTTTGCTTTTTTATTTTTTTAACCAAGTGAAAACTATCTATGCTATTCCAATTTGTACTTATTTTAGTAACTTTGTGTATAAATTGAAATGAAACTTTCATGATCCCACTGCAACGTGGTTGACATAATTGAAATATTTGAACCTTCAGGTTCCGAAACTTGGGAAATATTTGATATCCTATTTTACAACTCTTTGGAATGATTAACAGTAGTGATTCCATAGCCATCCTCTCAACACCATTCCCCAACCAAGAAAGAGTGTTTGCTTATTTTTTATTGGCACATGGTATTTCTATGCATGTTAGATGATCTTTATTTTTTGGTTACTCTCAGTCTTCTGTTTAATGTCATGTAAAAATTATTTTATTTTCTGCTTAGCATTGTATTTTATGCTGGCTTTTCAGAACTCTAATCTTAACTCGTGTTCCTCATGGAATTATAATGGTCTTGTTTGGAAAATGAGCATATTATGATCCAAAACTGTGGGCAAGGTCCAACACTAGGAGCTCTGTGTTGTACTTCCATGCATATGATGATCTAAAATCCCATTCATTTTCTTTGTTATGATCATCTTCAATTGTTATTACATCAAAACAATGTAATATCTTCTAATATATTAACTTCTGTGTCTACAGGATCGTTCTCTTGACTTTCAGGCATTATGTGCTCTTTATGCTATAACAGGTATTTGAATCTTAAATTCTCCTAATTTTTTTCTTGACCTGTTACTTTTTTCGCAATTAACTTTTCAAAAGGTGCTGACTAGGTTATCCTTTCTGCAATATGGAGTAACGATACAATCTAAAACCTTTCAGTTCATTGCTTTTCTGATATGGTCGCAAATATAAAATCTGAGTCTTGATTTTCTCATTAAAGAGATGCGATCCATATTTTCAGGAAAATGTTTACATACAGTCAGCTTTTGCACCAGTCTTATTTATTATCTTTAGGCCACGTTTGGTATGCGGAATGAGTATTCCATCAGGAAAAAAAATAGCTATTACTGGAAATGAAAATGATGGAATAGAATAGATATTCCTATTCTTTGGTTTGGTAACAACATATATGCTTTAATTTGAATGGAAACAAAATTACTAAAAAAATCCTATTTTATTTATTTATTTTTTTAGTCAAATTATTAAAAAACAAATTAATTGAAAAAATCTAGTAGGTGACCACCCAACCACCCACAGTGGAACACCGGGGTGGTGCAGCCACCCCCGATGCACACGGGGGTGGCCAAGACCATCCCCGGAGCCATCGGGGTGGCTAAGACCACCCCAAATGAGCACTGAGGGTGGCCCACAGCCACCCCTGACGACGCTTGGGGTGGCTGTGACCACCCCAGGGTGGTAACGGCACCCCCGACTCCAATCAGAAGTGGCTAGGCCCCCCAAATGAAGCGGGGTGGCCGCACCCCCCCCCCCCCTCGGAGACCCACGACGAGGGTCGTTGGGGTTGTGTGACCACCCCTGTAAGCTTCTGTGGGTTGGGTGGTCGGCCACCCACGCAAGGGTTTAACCATTTTTTTTTAAAAAAAAATTAGAAAGAAAATAAAAAATAAATGATGTGTTTTTTTGGAAAATGTTGTCAATTCTTCAAGAAATAACTATTCCTCTCATTTTTTGGAGGAATCACTATTCCTCTCGTAAGGGAATAATTATTCAGTGGGAATAGTTATTCCGTGGGAATAACTATTCTTAAGAATAAGTCCTTACCAAATAAAAGAATGGCTATTCCATTCCATTCTAGCAATCTATTCCGCAAATCAAATGAGACCTTAATGTGGCTATTTTATTAATGGGAGAAAAGTGGTAGAGAAAATGTGTCGAGCCAATGTTTGAGCACCAGGTGCTATGGGGCTGAAATGACCCCTGCCATACTCCCCGGAAAAGCTCAAACGACTATCAACAAAAAGGTAGGTTGGTAGAGAATACCTAGGGACATAAGACAAATCTCTTTAAAGAACTCGGCAACAATTAGTACATCAAGGAATACTTCTTTTGTTCATAAATAAGATGAGGAACTCTTTATCAACTTATAGTCAAATTAAGGAATACCTATCTGCCCCTTGAGTAATGCATTCCTCTTCACGTCTCACCATTCTACAGGAATGGAGTAAGGAATAACCTTATTCAAGTCCCTCATCCTGGCTTTCTAGACTTGAGGAGAGAATGGAGCAGGGGATGATCTTTGCAACCCCAAATCAAGAAAACTCTTTTTATTAGATTAAGGAGTAGCTCTCTCTTCCTTAGTGTGATAAGACAACCTCTTTTCTTGCAGTGACTTTCAGTAAGTCCCATGTTCCTCTATCCCCCCATTCTGAAAGAATGGAGTAAGGGATGTGATGCTGGACAATCAACAGAGAACAAGAAGCGAGTAGAAGAGAGAAGAGAGAACGGGAAAATGGAGAAAGAAGAAGAAAAAAGTGGGAAAGAGAGGAATTTTTTTTTAATAAGTTATCGATATATATCATTAAAAGTATAAGGTGCCTAAGTATACAGAAAGTATACAAAATGAAACACCGAGATAGAAGGAGCAAAAAGAATAAAGAAATCACTATAACTAATCGTTAAAGGAGACACTTACGCAGTTGTCTACAGATACAAAGTTTTGAAGAATAAGGACTTGATCTCCTCCAATGTTATCTCTTGGTCCTCAGTCTGCCCTAGGTTGACAGATTTATTGGGTTCAGTCTCGCTCAATGAAATTGCTGGCATTCATTTTTTTTTTGATAAATAAGATAACTTTTATAAAAACGCAATAGCGTAGCCCTGGTACATAGAAAGTATACAAAAAAGCTACCTAATTAGGGAAAGAAAAAAGTACAAGAAACTCCGAGTAGCTAAGCGCTAAAGGAGCTAAATAAGCAACAGTTCAAGAGAAAAGAGAATGGAAAAAGGACTTGAGATCCTCAAGCGTCCTTTCTTGATCTTTAAAAGATCTATCATTACGCTTCATCCAAAGGCACCACATTAGACAAAGAGGCACCATCTTCCACACAATCGCACTATTGGAGCGACCCCCAATCCACTAGCACTTGAACAGCTCAATAACCCGCATAGGCATAACCCAAGACAACCCAAAGCGACTAAGAATGGTATCCCATAAGGCACAAGCAATCTCACAATGAAGAAGAAGATGATCGACCGATTCCCCCTACCTTTTGCACATACAACATCTATCAATCACGATGACATGTCTTTTTCTAAGATTGTCAATGGTAAGAATCTTCCCAAGAGCCGCAGACCAAGCAAAGAAAGCCACTTTTACCGGAGCTTTGGTCCTCCATATACTCTTCCACGGAAAAGGATGAGCAATATTACGAGTTAGAATACTGTAGAAAGATCTAACATCAAACTTCCCCTTACACGAGGGGATCCACTAGAGCCTATCAACCCCTTCCCTTCTCTCACTGAGAGAATATAAAAGAGTGAAAAATGAAGCAACGGAGTCCAGCTCCCAGTCGTGAGCCGCGCGGATAAAGCTAATCTCCCATTGGAGGGAGCCACTAGAGAAGTCCATATGATCTGCAACAAACGCATTTTTCTCACGAGCAAGGCCAAATAAAACCGGGAAGGCATCTTTAAGCGGCAATTTACCACACCACACGTCATACCAGAATTTGATTCTGGATTCGTAACCCAACTCAAATCTGACGTGGTTACAAAACAAGCTCCAGCCCCTCCTGATGTTCTTCCACTGCCCCACCCCGTGCGGTCCTGTGGGGATAAGAGAGCACCACCCGCCCCTCACACTGCCAAATTTTGCCTCCACAACTAATCTCCACCATGCCTCTCTCTCTTGCTGGCATTCACTTCTTTCCATAAACACCATAAAAGGCATGTAAGCACCATTTTCTACACAACGGCACTCTGCGAACTACCGTAAGTCCACCAACAAGAATTCAAATCGACTACACGTCTAGGCATAACTTAAGACAGTCCAAAACGACTAAAAGAGGCAATCCAAATGGCAGAAGCCATGTCCTAATGAAGAAGGAGATGGTTCACGGACTTCTCATTCCTCTTTTACATGCAGCATTTGGCCACCACAATGACGTGCCACTTCTTAAGACTATCCACGGTAAGGATCTTACCTAGACCAAAAGAAAAGGCCGCCTTCGAAGGAGCTTTAGTTCGCCACACACTCTTCCAAGGGAAGCGACATCCTTCACTACAAACCAAGGAGGAATAAAAGTATTTAACCTTGAACATCTCTCTTTTGGAGGGGACCCACCACAACTTATCCTTACTTCCTTATCTCGCTCTAGCCAAATACAACACCTGAAAAAATGAGACAAATACATCCATCTCCTAATGAAGAAGGAGATGGTTCACGGACTTCCTATTCCTCTTTTACATGCAGCATCTGGCACCATAATGACGTGCCACTTCTTAAGATTTTCCACGGTAAGGATCTTACCTAGACCAAAAGAAAAGGCCGCCCTCGAAAGAGCTTTAGTCCGCCAAACACTCTTCCAAGGGAAGCGGCATCCTTCACTACAAACCAAGGAGGAATAAAAGGATTTAACCTTGAACACCCCTCTTTTGGAGGGGACCCACCACAGCTTATCTTCACTTCCTCGTCTTGCTCTAGCTGAATACAACACTTGGAAAAATGAGGCAAAGACATCCACCTCTCAATCATGAGCCGCTTTAACAAAGTTCATGTTCCACTGATTGGAACCACCATAAAACTCCAAGTGAGCCGCAATGGAGGCATCCTTTGCACAAGCAATATCAAATAAAATTGGAAATGCCACTTTTAGGGCCACATCCCTACACCATTGATCATGTCAAAATCTAATCTTGGAGCCATCTCCCTCCTCAAATTTGGTATGACACGAAAATTTTCCTCAACTCTTCATAATATACTTCAATAACCCCACCCCCAAACGCTCCAGAAGGCTCAAGAGAACACCACCCGCCCCATGAACTGTCAAATTTAGAATCCACTGCCATTCTCCACAAGCCTTTCTCTCATGTCTATAGCGCCACAACCATTTACCTAAGAGAGTACGATTGAACACTTGCAAGTTTCGAATACCCAACCCTCCCTCAGAGAGCGACAAACAAACCTTAGACCAGCTCACCAAATGATATTTGAACTCTTTATCTAGCCCACCCCATAAAAAATCACGCGGGAGCTTCTCAATACAGTTTGCAACACTCGCCAAAAGAGGAAAGAGGGACATGAAGTACGTTGGCAAATTGGTAAGGGTGCTCTTAGTAAGGATAACCCTACCACCCTTGGACAAGTATATTATTTTTCAACTAGCCAATCGACACTATATATTCACAATAACATTGTCTCAAATATGTTTGGCCTTATAGGAGGCCCCCAATGGAAGCCTGAGATATTTCACCAGCAAAGAGGAAACCCCACAACCCAGAATTCGAGCCAGCCTTTCCACATATTCAACATTTCCCATAGGAACTAGTTTTGACGTAGCCAAGTTAATCTTTAAGCCCGAAGCAGCTTCAAATCAAATGAATAAGCAATGCAAATGACAAAGATGAATTGGATTAGTACCACAAAAGATCAAAGTATCATAAGCAAACAGATGGTGAGAGAAAACAAACCATCAACGTTACCCACAAAGAAACCAGACAACAAGGCCCCCACTCACCATAGCAGAAATCATTCTACCCAATGCCTCCATCACAAGGACAAACAAGTGGGACAAGGGATCCCTTTGTCTCAAACCACAAGAGCTATTGAAGAAACCTCTTGGAGTGCCATTCACCAAAACGAAAAAACTGAGAACCTCACCGAATAAATGCAATGAGCTATCCAAGTGCACCATTTCCCCCCAAAAGACAATAACATAACCCAGAGTCTTGAAATGAATAACATAACAATAAAATGCGAAATAACAAAAGTGACTCTAATAAAATCTCCAACTCTCAATCACCAAGCCACTATATTTGATGTCTGCACTTTTTATTTTTATTTTTTTTTATAAGTAATGGTAATTTTATAAAAAATGTAAGGCGCTCATGAGTAAAAAGGTAGTATACACAAGAAGTACCTAACTAGAACGAGCAAAACAAAAACCCAAACAAAACAAGAAAAACTCACAAAACCCAAAAAGCCCTCTTGATATAATACATGAATTGAGTTTGGAATACCCTCTTGTCCCACGATTCTTGATATAATACATGAATTGAGTATGGAATACCCTTCTATTCAAAAATGTTTTTCTCCTCGCTCATTTCTCTTCACTTCTAGCTCATTGCTTCTTTTTCTATAGCCTATTTATGCAGAATGGTAAAGGGGTGCATTACCCTCATTCCTATATAGTTTGTATAAAACGGTGGATGTAAGAACCTACAACCAATCACATCCTTCAAGTCACACATTGCTTTCTACCACATATTAAACAAAGTATTACCATAATATATTTCTAGAACAAGTATATTCGAAATCTAATATAAAGAGCAAAAGAACTTGTGTGTTTTTTTTGTATTACCCCAGATTATGAAACTTATATCCTGCATTTGGTGGATGGTGAAGAATGGTGTGTATATTTCAAATCCCATATTGGTTGTGTACTAGGAAAGACGGGATTATATAAGTGACTTTAGGGAGCTCCAATTGTAACTTGGACTCATCCTTTTGTGGTATTGCACTAGGTTTCTAACAAATGGTATCAAATTCAACCTAGTAATGCCATATGCACTTGGACACTATGACGTAATTCGAGTCATAACGAGGATGTTAGAGATTTGAGCAGAAAAGATTGTAATATCACGGATTGTGAAAGTCAAGTCTCACATTGGGTGCATCAATTAGAAAGGCATGTGTGCGCCTAGTCCCACATTGATTCCATACTTGGTGAGATTGTGTTATAAAAGTGAATTTGAGACAAATAAAATGTTGTGGTCCCCAACTCGTAATCATAAGTTTGAAGTGAAGAGCTTTTATTATTCTTGACAGTCTGATGAGTCTTCCCTTGTTGTTGGAAGAGCGTTTAGAAGGTGAAGGCTCCACCTCCTATTGCTTTCTTCACTTGGACGGCGGCTTTGGGTAAAATTCTTATGATTGATAATCTTCGGAGGCGGGGGCTTACCCTTGTCAATTGGTGTTGTCTCTGCAAGAAGAGTGCGAAGACTGTAAACCACCTCCTCATCCATTGCGAGTTTATTAGCAAGATATGGCATGTAGTTCTTATTGTATTTGGAGTCTCGTGGTCATGCTTTGCAATATTGTAGAGCTACTTCAATGTTGGAAGACACAAGGAAGAGAATAATCCAAAGAGGCCATATGGAAAGTAATCCCTACTTTACTTTAATTATCTTGTCTGATCAAGAAAATGATGCTCTTGTTGAGTAGTGGCTTTTGTGTCTATTGCTTTAATCTTGAAGGATGACTTGAAACAATTCTCGGTAGTAGTATCCCCAATGTGTCTAGAGCACTGCATGGTCTTGAGTTATTGTTCAAAGCTTCACACTCACCTTAGAGCAATAGCAGCAACTTCCCTTAGATTTTCTTTAAATGTAGGGAACCAAACTACTTTTTACTTTTTTGTTCAAATAAGCTCCACAATAGCTTCCCTTAACATTTCCCTATACTATTTAAATATTCTTTGAATTAAATAATAGGGGAAAGAGAGGAAAGATAAACTATTTAACTATTGTTTCAAACAAATGCTAGAAGAAAGAGAAAATGTTTCATATTAAAATAATGTTAAGGGAACTACTTTTGCTTCCCTAAATCTTTTTTTTTTTGATAAATAATTCATAACATATCATATAAAGGCGCAAGGGGCGCAACCCTAGTACATAGGAAGTATACAAGGAAAAGCCCCACTAAAGGCTAAAAGAAATGCAAAAATCTGCAAAATGCGAAAAACTAGGCAAAAGAGAAATTTAGGATACAACTATTGGTTCCCTTAGTGTTTTCTTAGTTTAGGAAACAACAAGGGAATTTGTTTCAAGGGTTTTTTTTTTTATTAGCTTTCCTTATATTTATGGAAGGGAAAAGGTTTAAGGGAAGCTGCTGCTAGTGTTCTTAGGTAGAGGCTTGGTGGGCTTGAAAGATGCCCACTGTGTACTTTATCTTGTTGCCCAAAGTTCCAAATGCCAAGCAGGCTTTAAGTTAAATGAATTCTTAACATATTTATGCTTCTGGAAGTTTGAATCTGTTAAAACCTAGCTGTGTGTTGAGTAATCTCACAACTTCTGAATTCTCACTGTTAAATTACAGTTTATAGCTGATTGTATGAGTTATGCATCTAATTTTCAACTAATGATTTATCTTTCCTTTTTTCCTTGTTCAGATGTAGCCCTTGTCACATCTTTGAGGGATGGTATGAATCTTGTCAGTTATGAGTTTGTGGCATGCCAAGATGCAAAGAAAGGGGTTCTCATTCTTAGTGAAGTAATTACGAAAACTTACCAAGTTTGGTTATGCCTGATCATCATTTATTTCCGTTAAAGATAGACTATAGTCTTTTGAATGTTCAAATTAGAAAAAGTAGAGCGTTGAAAGATATTTTAATTCCAATACCCTTGAGATGGTAAAGTTTTATTGATCGGTTCTCCTAAAAGCCACTCTACATTATTTCGCAAATTTTGTGAAAGTGATCAAATTCCAATGGTAAGTATCCCATCCCGCACCCCCAAAACAAAATTCAATCGATCTCTTTTTGCTGTGTTTAATCTATATAGATTCTATCAGTTTGTCACTTTTGTGTCTATTTGATGGTCGGCATCTTTTTTTCTTTTTCTTTTTTGTTGTCAAGGTTATTACATTACATTGCTGGAATCATATACTTAAGAGTATGATGGCTTACAGAGAGCACCTTTCATATACATAATCAACTTCAAGTTATTCAGAAATTTATGAAGATATGTCACAAATAAAAAACCTCTAAAGTTAGTGTATTTTTTTTTTTTTTAAAAAGAAATATTGGCTAGAAAATTCAAGTTGGGCAATTGTATGCAATTCTTTTGTTAAGCAATTGGTAAGACTTTTCGAAAACCAATCCTTTTGCTTATCTGAAGATAACAAAATCCAATCATGTGCAAGAAGGCTTTAGTAACTGCTTTTGACTCCACTTATCGATGTCCATATCTCATCTCAAAATCCTTGAGTTCAAGTATGGATCCTCCAGCAAACCAGTGGATATTTAAGTAATTATGATATTTTAAAGATAAATCTTCTTTGTTTAAGACAGGGAGTTTTAAGTCACTCTTTAAACTGTAGGGAGCTTACTGTAAATTGATGCAACTACATGGACTAATTTTGCATTTTTCCCTTTAAGATACCCTAATGAAGTACTAGATCTTGGAAGTTGCTGTTTTGGATTTTCCTTATGTTTTTCTAATTATTACATAATTGAAAGCATGTTATGAACTCTTTGGAGAGGAGCTCAGACGCTGTAGTTTTTGTTACTTATTTTCTTTTTTAGCCAATATAGTACCATACTTAGATGTCAATCCTAAATAAATTATCACTCTATTCAATGTATTATTTGTTTATGCACTAATTTAGGTAAATATTACACCAATTCATGTTGAAGGTCTGGTTTATTGTTTTTAGGGAAAACTACACCTCAAATTGCCACCCCTTTTGTAAACCCATCACCAAATTACAAATTTCGGTACTCAACCTCGAAAATTGAAGTTTAAGTGTCACTTTGCCTCCCTTTGTTAATTTCACATTAAATTGGATGAGAAAAGCCTCATGTGTGCAGTATGTGCACCTGATCCTTGTAAAATGACAAAATTGCCTCTTTTTATTAACCAAAGAAAAAAAAAAGGAAAGAAAATGGAAGGTAAAAAATAGTTAACAAATAAAAGTGGTAGTTTTGTCATTTTACATGGATGAGGTGCACGTGCTGCGCATGTGAGGCATTTTCCATCTAATTTAACACCTAAAAATTAGAGGGGGCAAAGTGACTCAAACTTCAATTTAGAGGGCTATGTTCAGAAAATCGTAGTTTTGTTGGGGGTTTGGAAAAAGGGTGATAGTTTAGAGTGGAAAAGTATAATTTTCCCTTCTTTTTATAACAACTGCCATTTCTAGTTTTTTTTTTTTAGGCTGTACAATCCAACTATCAATACTTTTTATGCATTTTGTAGTTTGCTGGTGCTGCACAGTCTTTGGG
Organism: Betula pendula; assembly: GCA_900184695.1. Lineage (NCBI taxonomy): Eukaryota > Viridiplantae > Streptophyta > Magnoliopsida > Fagales > Betulaceae > Betula > Betula pendula. Next base: position 33,869 of record FXXK01001421.1, on the reverse strand, counting down.
TGCTGGGGCAATCCTTGTGAACCCCTGGAACATTACTGAAGTTGCTACTTCTATCGCCCAAGCTTTGAATATGCCAGCTGAAGAAAGAGAGAAGCGACATAAACATAACTTTGCACACGTGACTAGCCACACTGCTCAAGAATGGGCTGAAACTTTTGTGAGGTATGCATGCAATAGTGTTGTAACATTCTTTAGTGATTTGACACTGACATTTTCTGTATATATTGGTTTGCAGTGATAAATTCTACCACACTTGAATGAAATACTTATTCTTGTTATTAAGATACAACTGTAGAAAGCATTCAATTATTGCCTGTGAAAAATGTAACTTAAGCTACATTTGATGCTAATATCTAGAGCATATTGATTTTATGTGGAGCAGAAAGAAGTACCTTCAAGCAAACAAGTCCAGTAAAATAGTTGTATTTAGTTTAGATTCTAGAGATTATGGACCAGCAAAACATACTAGTGTCTGAATTCCATTCAAACCCAAATTTTGGTGATTGTGTTAAATGGTCGGACTTGCTGCTTTAAGCATGCTTTGATTACATTTACTTAAAGTGTGTGTATTAATGTTAAATGCATCCTAGCTAGCAATTTAAAAATAAAATAAAATGTATGCTTTCATTAAATGGGTAATGTTCCATTACATTTGCTTGTGTTTTGGTACAAGTGGCATGAAAACTTATTCAGAGATGGAGTTAGAGATAGGAAAAAACATAATACGATTGATAGAATAATTATGCCCCATGCTTTTATTTTTTTATTGAAATTTGTGTTTGTGTCATTCCCGTGCAGTGAACTAAATGATACTGTTGTGGAGGCAAAAATAAGGACAAGACAAGTTCCACCTCTGCTTCCAATCAATAAAGCAATCAATCGTTACTTGCAATCTAATAATCGATTGCTTATATTGGTATGCACTGTCTGATTTTGAGACTGACTTTCTGAGTTACTGAAATTTTCCATAGTTAAAAATGACACCAGAATATATTTTATGGCATCCTTCAGCAATTACTAGATACCAGCATAGTATTTAGGTGAATAGATGTCAATTATGGGATGTCTGTTGAACATCCATTCTGTTGTCATTGAATGTTTCTCTGTATGATTATCTAACACAATTAAACCGCAATGTATATACTTTTCTATTTCTTTTCTCCTTTTGAATTGGAACCCCAGTTAAAGGAACACCATCTCAGAATCTGTTTAGCATTGAAGTCAAATTGACACGGGTTGCCCTCTTTATGATTAATTCATGTGGATTTATGGCTTGAAGTGGTTATTGATGTTTGTGGTCATGGCTTTTGTCTCAAATCAGCTATTATGAGACAATTGGAGAAAAATATGGAAATGAAGAAGAGGAAAACAAATAAAAAAAGTTACCACGTTCTGTGAATTAGTTGTTTCTGTTCTTTTTCCTGAATATTCGGAAAGGACCAATTCAAGTTTCTTTCCTTAATTGTTATTTGAGGATCTATAGGTTCATATTGTTTAAGATGGTTGCCAAATTTTAACTTTGTAGTCAGTGTATTTCCTTATGAATGATTTGGTTTGGTTTTGGATACAGTGTTAATTAATTAATGAAATTGTAAATCTTCTTGGGCAAGTTTTATGTCCTCCACCTAGCTATTACTTCGAAAGGCAATCCTTATGAAAATTCCAGTCCTGGGCTGAAGAGCACCCTTAGAAAATAGCACCAAAGTCCAGCAACTAAACACACCTCCCCTATCCGAAAAAGTGATTTTGGGGTTGACTATTCTTATGACTCTAAATAGTTTGAAAGCCAAGTACCCACAACTTTGGATCACATGCATTCCAACCCCTTAAGCCCATGATGAACACTCCAGATTGATGTTTGCCTTGCCTACTTGCTCATGTTATGTTAAAAACCATACCCATATGCAGCAAGTAAAAGGTTAATGCAGGACAATGTGGTCAACATTTTGAATATCTGCATTACATGGTACATCAAGTTGGCATCACAGCCTTGCTGTCACTTGATTATCACATTTGTGAAATCACATTTATGTTTTACTCTTCCTGGATTTGTTTTTCCATTCTGTTTTGTTTTTGTTTTTTGTTTTCTGTTTTTTGTTTTTTGTTTTTTGTTTTTTTGTTTTTTGTTTTTTTGTTTTTTTTTTCTGTATCACGGGAATAACAAGGGAAAATAGATCAGTTAAATTGCAAGAAAGGAAGAACGTTTCCATTTCTTTCTGGTCGAGTTAGTCTGATTTGACTTTTGTTTCTTTGTCATATATATACATACATATATATAATTATCATATCCTCATCTTGATAATGGTTCAAATCAGGGATTCAATGCAACATTGACTGAACCAGTGGACAGTAGAGGTGATCAAATTAAAGAAATGGAGCTTAAAGTGCACCCAGGGCTAAAAGAACCATTGAAGGCGCTTTGCAGGGATCCAAAGACAACAATTGTTGTACTCAGTGGGAGTGACAGAAAAGTCTTAGATGATGTACTTCATGTAGCTTAATTTTACCCTCTATTCCAGCCATTCCCTATCCAGTTCTTAACATAGTACTTTTACAGAACTTTGGGGAGTATGACATGTGGTTAGCAGCAGAGAATGGGATGTTTTTGCGCCTCACGAAGGGGGAATGGATGACAACAATGCCAGAGCATTTGAATATGGAATGGGTTGAGAGCGTGAAGGTACATGCTGAATTGTATTTCTGTTTAATTGTGCTCTCAAAAGTCTAAACTTATGGTACTGACATTATGTTTTCAGCATGTTTTTGAATACTTCACAGAAAGAACGCCCCGGTCACATTTTGATCGTCGTGAAACTTCACTTGTATGGAATTATAAATATGCAGGTACTTTTTTTTTTTTTCAATGCCATTCTTTTAATCTAGGCTTTTGAAGATTTACCATCTTTCTGCTCTTCCATTTTCTTTTTGTTGTAATCTTTTAATATTTGTAGATGTTGAGTTTGGAAGACTTCAAGCTAGGGATATGTTGCAACATCTCTGGACAGGCCCAATTTCTAATGCATCTGTCGATGTCGTTCAAGGTGGTCGATCTGTTGAGGTGCGAGCAATTGGTGTGACAAAGGTGAGTCCTTGTTTCTAATAATTAAAGTTTCCTTTATTACCTGATTAGTTGTAGCGTTTGGGCTTTGGGATGTTTGTTACTACCTAATGGTACTTTATTCAATCAGGGTGCAGCTGTTGACCGCATACTGGGAGAGATAGTTCACAGTAAATCTATGACAACACCAATAGATTATGTCCTATGTGTAGGACATTTTCTGGCAAAGGTATCATTCCAGTTTATTTAATTGTTCTGAAAGTAATGTTTGATATGAGGAATTGCTGTATTACCTGTTACTTCAACTTTCTTTTCCAGGAAACATATAAGATTCTGGCATTAGTTCTTGACTAAGACCATAATTTGATCGACTAAATTCTCAATCTTTACAATCTCAGTTTGCAGTCAAAGAGAATAATTGTGAAACAGAACAGTTATTCTTTTGAAGTACTGATTTTGCACTTATGAATCAAGAACCATATGCTAAAAAACTTATAAGCTGAAAACTGCGCAATGCAAAATCTAGAAAAGGTTTAGCGAGTGGTTACATCTGATATTTGCTGTAGTAGACCCCTAGAGAGATTTTTGCAACTGTCCTTCACACTTTAACCAGCCTATCAAGTATCTGAAGTTCACCCCTAGAACTGAAACTTAGAAGCTTATACTACTAATATTGGTTACTTTTGACTTATTACATAGCTTATAAACTCTTGGTGTAACCACATTCCAATCTGAAGCCAATCTCTTAAACATTTTGTCTTTTATTTATTTATTTCTTGTCAAAGTAATATAACTCTTTATTCTCTCATCAAAATATAACTCTTTATTCCTAGTAGAGTAGTCAATTTTGAACGTGCAGTATAAATCTTTTTCTGTAGTAGACCCCTAGTTTGCATGAAATGTATTTCATCTTTAGTTAATATCTTTTTGCTTGAGAGTAGAGCCTTATGTTGATGTGAAAACTGGAGTGATAAAAATTTAAATCCTTACTACTAAGTATGTGGAACATAGATATTTATGTGTGGAACATAGGAAGCTTATTCACCTATGTTAGCATCTTGATAAACCCTACCTAAGGATTAGTCATCCTTTATAAGTGAGACTTTGGTGCTGGCTATGGGTATTGTTTCTAGGTGTTAGATTAGTCTATTTCATAGATTTGACTCAGGATAAAAGAAGACCTTTAAGCTTTCAGTTATCCACAAGAAATCTCATAAAGAAGGTCAGATAATTAATTGTGAAGTAGGGGCATGTTTCTCTCTTCTCGCTGATCATCTATTTGATATGCCAATGGTAGGATGCACATTTCGAACACAAATCTGTATTTATACCATGTCAAGTGTGTCTAATGAGCACTTAACAGATTTTAAAGTTTGTGTGGTACTTCCTATTACAACAATCAGCTTGAATGGACTGGTCTGAGCAAGGATGCACTAAACTCAACTGTCAGGCAGTCATATCTCATCTTTATTGTTCCTTTTTTTTTTTTATTGGAGCCTGGTAAAGCCTCATAGTTTGATAGCCTGGATTAGTTGGATTTTACAACCCTCAAAATTGTGCAACATCAATTTTTTTCTCCAGTGTTCAAGTCTTTGGTGAGACCTATCAAATGATGAATGGTTCCTATATAAATATCGCAAGCAGACAATGAGATTAAAGCTCTTATTGGAAATGGGCTGATTTTACCTTCACTACTTCTGAAGGGGGAAAATTCCCCACTTTGGATGTCCTGAAGGTATCAGTGTTTCTGGATGTTTTGCCTGGCCTCATTCTTAGTTATTTAATCGATAAGCACAGGAAAGAACATCTAGGATTCGATATGGTATTCTTGCACTTCTATTTTTTTTTTTTGTAAATGTATGCTTGCTCCCCACTGGAAAATGTAGAACATGAATTTATGTATGTATTAGTTCTCATAAAAAAAATTACTGAGCATCTTTTGTTGTTTCAGGATGAAGATGTGTACACCTTTTTCGAGCCAGAGCTTCCTTCTGATGCCGTTGGTGTTGCAAGAACCAAGGCAACTGATGGGCTCAAGCTACCTGTGGAGAGAAGATTGAAGCCTCCAGCCAGCAGAAGCGCGCCAAAATCATCTCAGACTAGGACACCACGACCTTCGCCAAATCATGACAAGAAACCTACCAATAATACCTGTGGGAATAGTCGGCGACCGTCACCAGAAAAGATTTCATGGAATGTGCTTGATCTAAAGGGCGAGAATTATTTTTCTTGTTCTGTTGGACGAACCCGTACAAATGCTCGGTATATACTTCAATCATCAGACGATGTCGTCTCCTTTCTGAAAGAACTGGCAGTTGCATCTTCAGGTTCATCATCAAGTTGAGAAATGTTATGCTTCCGAATCTTGAGGTGCATCCGGTTCAAAAGTTCAATACCCAAGCTTTGGATTTTAAATGGCTCATTGAGGTGATAAGAATAGTTTCTATTTCATTGTGATATTCTTTCCTCCAATACATCTCAATCCCCTTTCCCAAAATTAGACTGGGTGTCTCTAGAATTCTTCTTGTCACTACCTTCATGGAACTGGTTAGATTTAACAGACTGAAAAGCATCGAAACCACACTAATGGTAACCAAGAAAAGAAAACAGAAGAAATTTTGAATGTGTTTTTTTTTTCCTCTTTCAAAAAGAAAGCCATTTCTAGCACCAATAATTTAATTTCTCTTTTGTTCAATTCTCACAACCTTTCGAACAATCCTAGTCACAAGATTCAAGCCGATGGACTCAATTTTATTTTATAATGAATTGAATAAATAATGCTGAGGGTTTGATGATATATTGGACTTGAGGTTGATATTTTGAGGATAGACACAATAGTTTTGGAAGAATGTCGAATGAATCCATGAGGATATAAAGGAAAGATTACCCGTCGAGATTGAGGTACAAATAAAAAGCATAACTAAGTTGGATTAATTATAGGAACTTATTCAGCCTACTTCACGACTCACGAGGATTATAGTATTTATGCATGAACTTGAAATAGATCATGGTACTTTATAATATGGGTTAACTAGATAAGAAAATTATGTGAATAAAGGTTTGTAAAATGAATATGACAGCTTTACTGGACCTGAAGTGTCGACACATTAGACAGGGTTGTTGTGAATGGATTAAAGGAACAGTCTATTAAAGAGACTAAAGAGGATGATTGCTTTCTTACGCCCTTTTTGATGAGGTTAATTAGAGAAATGATGTCGAGGACATTTCGTAATTCCACGTAAAGAAACTTTGATGTTTTAAAGGTATAGTTGACAACCTGACAAAATATCATGTGGGGCTTACAAGAAATGAATAATCCACATTTATTGGTGACAATGTAAATAATATATATCATTGGGCTCATTTAAGGAATAAATAATCTATTTTCAAGTATAGAGATCATTGGATGACGGCAGTGTGAACAATACTTTCATTTTTTTTTATTTTTATATATAAGTAATAAGTCAATCTCATTAAAAGCGTAAGGTACCCTTAAGTACATATGAAGTATACAAAAGGAACACCTAATTAGAGGAGCAAAACGAACAAGCAAGTTACTAAAACTAAGCGACAGAGGAGAAGTAAACGCCGCTGTCCGCAAAGATAAAATTTTTCTAACGACTTCTCCCATTCTTAAAAATTTCTATCATTCATTTTTCTCCACAAACACCAAAAGAGACACGTAAGTGTGAGATAATGAATGGCTGATAAATGAGGAATGATAGATCAAAATTCATTGCATAAAGAGATTAGGATTGATCTACATCGATGAAGTAAGTCGGAAAATGATGGTGGTGGACTTTATGATAGGATTAGAAACAAAGGCAAGTATTACAACTAGTGTTTAATGGTTGACATTTGATGCGACCAAGCAATGAGTTGTCATCAAGCCGTGGTAACAAGGAGAGCAATGCCGATAAGAGAACCGTTTTGGCTAAGAGAGAGTTCTTGACCATCGCGCATAGTGACTAAAGGAACATGGCTATTAAGTGACTGCAAAAGTTCACGTATGAAGATCGATGTATGAATAGGAATCTACACATTTATGAGGATTCAACCAGTGACATTTTCATGTCTACAACAAAAGGTACAGTTAAGTGGGAAATAGGCGCTTGTTGAATATGAAAATATTCTTTCCCTGATTTCTCTCTTAATTTGATTTGATTATGTTTTTATTCTGATTTTATTTTTATTTGATAATTGTAATATTTCATTAGTTCTTTCCATATTAATTTTTAGGTCTCTTCTATTTAACCTATGTAACCATATGGAATATAGAATATTTTCTCTTTACTTTTCTACATGGTATTAGTGTGTTTAGATCCTTGTGAAAACCTCTTATTTGGTTTTTTTTCCCTTTGGTTGTAGCACAACCCGTATGGGCTATTGCCCAAACCAGCAGTGCCCTGATAGAGCTCTAAAAGAGTTGTTCGTAGTGAGACTTTGGTGAGAGAGAAAATAAATAAATAAATAACACAAAAGAAAAAAAAAATTCAGGTAAGCCCAACACCCAAACCGTGTAGTTTCATGGTGTTGGCTATAGTTTAGTTGACGTCGACATTGTTGTTAAGGGCCTTAGTGGGTGCTTTATGGTTGTCTTCGGCAGTTTCTGATCGTTTTACGATAACATCTGCTTGTCTCCAACGAATTTTCAGCGAAATTTGAAAATTATCGGTGGTTTTCTAAGATTCTGGTGGCTTTTAAGTTCGTAGTCATTCTTTGTACTGTTTACTGGCGAAGTCTAGCCATTTAACAGTGGTTTTCGTGGTTTCCAGCCGTTGTTTTGGTGTTTTCCAGTAAGTTCTTGCGGCATAAGTTGTGTTTCCTACAGTGTTTTGTACTCTCCTGCAATTTCTGAGGTGTTCTAAGGTGTCTCCAGCAAGTTGTGGGCATTTCCAGCGAGTTCTCATTGTCTTCGGCATGTTTCCGGCGTATGGTTGGAGAAGACAATCCCCGTTTGGTTTTGGGTGATTGTTATTCCCTTTCCTAGATAAGAATAGCTGGGTTTGCTGGTTTTCGACAAGTTCAAGAGGTTTGCATTGTTTCTCATCCGGTTCAAACCATTTATCGATGTTTTAAGACTAGCTCAGTCTAGTCTAGCCTCTTTCACATCCAGTTCTTGGTATTTTGTAGCCAATTCAAGTACTTTTTTTCTTCTTTTTTTGTCTATTTTATCTGGTTCAGAGTCTTTTCTCCCTATTCACAGTGCTTCGATATTGGTTGAGTCTCTTTTTAATCTAGTTCAATTATTGTTTGGTTCAATGCATTTCTTGACCGGTTCAATGAGTTTTAGATCTAGTTTAGTGGGTTTCTGTCTGATTCGGGGCATTTTTTGGCCAATTCAGTGAGGTTCAAGCCCGATATGTGTTGGTTGAGGTGGTTTATTGCCTGATTGGGCTACATGGAGCAACCACAACATGAAACAGCCATCAGGTTTGTTGCTCAGGGGGAGTACTAGGGTAATTTATAAGTTTTCGTTGTTGGTGGTATGGACGATAAAGAGTTTCTTTAATCTCCCTCGAGTCCAAGTGCTTTTGTACTTAAGCTATTTAGTTGGATGACTGAACTCACAAAAAAATGGGGATAGAGAGTCAGATGACCTCCCAATGAGAATCCAACCCTCCACACAAAAATGAGTTATTTAGTTGGATGTCTCAAACTCACAAAATGGGGATAGAGAGGTAGGTGACCTCTCATAGTGAGAACTCAACTCTCCATGCACGACGCTTAAGATATCGGGAGATTTGTTGGAGATTTCGTGGTCGTCTTACAAGAAGTCTAGTAGGTCATTCAGAAGATCATCTAGACACCATATATGAAGACAGCAAAACAACTTGTAGACAAATGGAGTGTTACTACTCTGATAATGAATATTTGAGAAAAGACAGAAATTGCTGTGTTTTTATCTTTAAGCTATGCATAGCTTGTGTTACTTTTATTGAATTTAAGTCATAGCACTTCTCTTCTTTTATCCATGCTTCCCGTTTTACATCAGTGGTATCAGAGCAGGCGTTATCTTGTTCGATGGTCTACTTGAGCAATGGTAGCAACCTCTTCAACAACGCCGCTTGTAGGGGAGGGGCTCGTTCAATAGCCGAATTCATGGGGTATCCAAGCCGGCGTTATTCGGATTCGATGGTTAATTCATACTACTGTAACAACTACTCTAACGAATTCATTCGTGAGAGAGTCTTTTTTTTCAAGATTTGACTATTAGCAATATATCAAACGATCAAAGGTTCGATCGCAATAGGCACACTTTAAAAAACAAGTACTACAATCAATGCACGAATCTAAGATGATATGAAGTGACGTGCCAACACATTTGTTAACAATTACGAAAGATCTTGCGTCAGAGCTGTCTATAACCATAATCCTGAATCTCCGAATAGGCACCCTGCCTATGAAGAGAATATTAATTACAATGAAAATGACGTGAAGGTTATTAATTTGGTGGAGCTGCCGTTAGAGAAACAATTTGTGCAGTCACTATTATTTGTTTCAACAACTGCACCAATTGAAGAACATTCACCACAAGCGCAACTCATCACGATCACCACAGACAAGAGATAAATGGTGATTCCGTTGAAGAAAATAGTAAAGTTGAAGATGATATCCAAAAAGAAATTATTTAAAGAAATTTTATAGAAGGACACAATAAGGAAAAGACATGTTTTTGTGCTATCTACATAGATTTCTCCAAGTACCTTTATCCAGAAGAGCCACGCATGCCATATCACGAAGAAAACTCGAGGATGAGTTTTTTTCAAGTGGGGTGTCTGATGTAGGATGGAATCTAACCATATTTTTGGTAAATTTCAAAATAAGAAAAGTAGCAAATAACATATTGGGAAAGTGTCGTTTAAGAATATTTTGTTCAGATTCAGACAATGGAATGTAGAAGGAAATATTTTGTCACGATTACTTCTAATTGTCAACCGTATTCGGTTGACACAAAAATCAATTTATTGATTTTCTATTTAAGATTAGGATTTTACCGTTTATTTTATTTTTTCATCTTTAGTTTATTTTTATTGCTTTTTAAGACTTTGTAATATTTTCCTTTTTAGGGGATTTAGTTACTTATTAGGTTTTAGTATCTGCCGTTAGAATATTATGGATTGGTAGTAATTGCGAAATTATCTTTATTTAGATTTTCTCTTTTGAAAGCTTTTGTATTTTCTATTTAAAAAAAACTCATTGTATGAAGAAATCAGTTTATAACTCTGATAATTAATATTTGAGAAAAGACATAAATTTATGTGCCTTTTTATCTTTAAGCTATGTGTAGCTTGTGTTACTTTTATTGAATTGAAGTGGCATCACTTTTCTTCTTTTATCCAGGCTTCACGTGCTACATTAAGAATGGTACAATTATTACCAATGACGTACTTTAGAATTAAGTCTCTTGAGATGTGAAGATGTAAAGGGAACTAGTAAATGTCTTGGAGTTCCAAGTTAAATGCATGCATGTCACATAAGAAATAATAAATCAAGAACTTTGAGGTTCAATAATTACAAAGGTTATCTATAATACCCCAAAAATTTATCAAGTTTCAAGGATTATTTTTTAGCTTTGGGATGTCATGGATCGTTTGAAGGATTCTATAGAACGTTCGGTACGCTCATGGAACGTTTGATATTGAGGATCAAACGTTCGATACATGTCTCGATGCACTAATCACGTAAAAACTTTCGATTAATGTGCATATCAGACAATATCAAACGTTCGATGCTTTTATCAAATGTTCGATGTGCTTTTATCAAACGTTCGATGCTTTAATCAGACGTTCGGTGGAAACCCTATAATCGTTGGAAAATAGTACATCAAACGTTCGATATCGTACATCAAACGTTTGATACATCCAAAAATTCATTAGTTCATAAACTGACATCCCAGCTCTATAAATACCAACCCTAACCCTCCTCTGCACTGTTCACACTCGATTTTGATCCACCAGAGACTTGTGTGTGTATGAGGAAGAGTGTTTGAAGGAGAAGAAGGTGATTTGACTTGAAGAGGTATCAATCATTCTTTGATTCATTTCCTTGTTGTTTTTACTTGTTGTTTTGTTGTCTAATAGTTGTTATGTCTTAGTTTCTTTGTTGTGTATTTTAAAATTGATCATTTTACAGTATTAGTTGATTTATGTAAGTTTTGATGCTTTGAGATGGTTTAGAGGTTTGATACCTCAAATCTTGCGTTCTTGTAGTTTGAGACTCTTTATTTACTCTGGTTAGATGTTTAGGAGACCTTAGGAGGAGTTAGAAATCAGTAGAGACCGAGATGTGATCTAGAATGAGTTTCTGGACTTCATCAAACGTTTGATTTGCAGGTATGGAACGTTCGACCCTCTTGGTCAAACGTTTGATGTTCAGACAGAATGACCTTCTGGGTTATTAGAAGCCTAGGGCTTGTTTAGTGTAAGGTATAAGACTAATGGAAATGTTATTTCTCAGATTCGGAAGTTGGAGACCCAATGGAAGAGTATTTAACGGATCCATATGACTCAAGTGAGTAAAAACTCACATGGATGCTTGTTATTGTTATACTTTTATGCATATCATGATTATCTTGATATACAAAACATGCATGTTTACAACTTTCATGAAATGCTTATTTATTCTCAAATGTGAACTCTATTTTTGTGAAAATGATGAGTTGTGAAGAGCGATTAATATGCATCGTATGACATGGTTGCACCGTCTCGCAATGAAATAATGGCCATGGGCTTACGATTATTACGGGTTGATTTTATGATCAAATAGAGTTTATGTTATTGAGAGGGCCTTGGATCCAATAGTTTAGTTTGTGACAGTGCACCATTCATTGAGTGGGTTACCAGTTACGGCTTAACTAGTCAGTGTGGGTCACCCAAGGACGGACTGCTAGTTTAAGATGGTAGTTGTGCAATGACTGGGGCACCGAAAGTTGTACTAAATGTCCTTTCGGATGCGCTAACCCTATTGAGCGGGGGTAATGTCTCAAATAAACCATATTGTTAACATATCACATGTTCCTGATTATATTATGTACTATAAATATATTGTATCATGACATGTTATAAATTGAGAATGACAATGCTTGTGTTTATTAACTGAATTCACAAATGATAATATGTATAACACGTGTATTATTACTCACTAAGTCGTGGACTTACTCTTGTATCTTTTCCATCTATATTCTTATATGAATTGTTAGCTGATATCGAGAATGACTGTGTATGGGATGCATGAGGTGAGGTTGGAGGATGTCCTCCAAGTGATCAAGATCACCTGGAACCAGTTTGTGTAACGCTCAAGAATTTTAATTAAGGATTAAAAATTATCTTAAAATCAAAGGTAAAATGGTAATTAAAAGTAAAAAAAAATAAAAACTTAGAAAAAGTTAGAAAAATTCAAAACTGTCACCCTCCGTTCGACCGGTGGTTTTCCCGTTCGACCGGGCAAGCTCCAGGGGGCTCCGTTCCAATAGCTGTTCAATGCGGCGTTTGACCGGAGCAATTTAGAAAATTAAAAGTGAGCTCCAAAGTCATCTGTTCCAATGGTCGTTCGACCGGGTCGCTTTTGGGGAAATTAAATGGAAGCCAGAGCCGTTCGTTCCAATGGCCGTTCTACTGGACCACTTTGAAAATCAAGTCTGTGTTGCTCGTTCCAAATGAGCGTTCGACCGGCTGCACTTGCCCGTTCGACCGGACTGAGCCTATATAAGCTGGAACCCGATTTTTCCAGCCCATTTCAGTCTTTTTCTCTTCTCTCTTCCGCCAATCTCTCCATTCTATCTCCTAGGGTTTTGCCCAAACCCTAGTGCATTGATCTTGGAGGTCCCGAATGTTAATTCTAATGCCGGAATCGTAATCCTCGGTGTCGAAAAGTTAGTTCCACCGATCGTTTCGAGGTAAAAATTCTCGAAACCCTAATTTCTCAAATGCCTAGGCTATATTTTTGAAGGTATAGCTTATGGATAGTTAATTCCTTAGGACTCTTATCGGTTTGTGCTCAATCTACATCGGGTTGAAGTTCGGCGGTGCACAACTCCGGATTCTTCAATATTTGAGGTAAAGAGCCTAAACCCTAGATTTTTCTATAGTGAGTGTTTTAGAGTTTTATGATGTCTAACTCTAGTAATTCAATACGGATTAATTATATAAATTGTTTAAATGCTATTGGGAACCCTAGAATTCTATGAATTGCTTATGACCACATTGATACTTGCACTTTCAAGTGTTATTGGTTATTTAGCCTATAATAAGTATGAGTTTATAGTTGTTGATGTTTAGCAATGTAATTATGCAGCAGACATTGCTTAAACATTCAACCTAGAGGATTGTCAACACAAGTGGAAATAGGTAAGTATTTATACTTACTGAGAGTGATACGCACTTTAAAATATTTTATGTTTTGTTTTTCAATGTTTAGTAGATGTTGTACTTGCTAAACAAAATAAATACTTAATGAGATTTTGAAGAAACAAAATAATGGTTTAAAAAACGAACCGATGATATCTTGTAATAATATGTGATTCATGCTTTCAACTATCTTCTTGAAAATTTATGATGATTTGATGAGTGATTGATGATGAGTTTTGATGCTTTATTAATGTTTTATGATTATGGCGGAATTTATTGACATGTTGAGTTTTTATGATATTTTATTGATGTTCGATTTTGAGAAAAAGAATTATGGCAAAAATGTTTGCATGGTATTTATGAGTCAAGTAAGCATGAAAAGAGCATATGTGTGATGAACATAAGAATGCATATAATTCCATGACACAAAAGTTGTAAATATCTTGTGTGCCACAATGTAAGAGATGAAAGGAAAGAGAAAGCATTGCATAGAGACATAATAAATTTATGATTGTGTATGATGTATTTGTATGATGATTTGCGATATGATTTACGTGGATTTTATCCTAAACGTATTAGTATGCATATAAGATTTCATGAAAAAGCACATATGTATATTCTTACGGCTAGTTGCATATGATGGTTTATTGGTCTTCTTTATAGACATATTAGTATGCTTACGAGTTCGCTACGAGCAAGAACCTCTGTATATTCTTAGGTCTAGCTGCACATGTGATTTATGTTTTATTGCTTAGATATACTTATATGCTTGTGTTTTCACCCTTGAAGAAAGGGATACTTGTATATGAGTGTAGCTAAGTTATATAATATATTTATAACATAGTTGAGCACGTATGTGTGCTAGTACAAACGGCAGACTGGAACGTACATGTATGTACCTAGCTATTGTACTATTTCAGATGTTTTACAAATACATGTATTTACTTCATCAGCTGCTTATGTTTCAAAACAAATGCCATAATTGTAGTTGCTGTTATTGTAAACTCATGTAAACTAACACTTTGGTTCTTTACAAAAACTCAGTGGACTTTTATCCATTGAATCTGTTGACTCACTCATTTTCATTTTCACCTATGTAATCATGGATGATCTCTATGGTTTCATAGATATTGGTGCAGATACTGAAAGTTTAAAAGATAATCTCATAGCCTACTACTTCGGCTATTACGACTGACGTCGTAGGACATATATATTTTGTATAAACTCTTTAGTTAGTCTATTCTTTTGTTGTTGTGATGATGTATACACAACTATATTTTTGTATATATGGCTTGTGTCGCCTGTGACACCAGTGTATAGCCATTATTTTGTATATTCACATTGTAAATTTTAAATCAGTAGAATTTGTATTGTCATCTCTATATGTTTTGATTACTCCCTTTGAATATAAATGCTTCCGTTTAGTTTATATTTGATGTGATATATGACTTTGATGTAATAGGTGTATTCTCATAATACGTTGTGAGAACATATATAGCAGGTGTTTTTTATCACCCTATGGCGATAGATCCGGTTCATGATTACTGTATTTTTTCAAATATATATATATATATATATATAGCTACAGTGTAATTATGGATCGGGTTGTCACAGTTTGGCTCGCTTGTATTTGGTTCGATAGTGGAGATCGCTGCAACGATATGATCGACATGATTTATGAGATGTATATCGAGCTGGAGCCTAACTAGTTTTGTTCATTTTGGATGATATGTTAATACTTTAAGATGTAATCTTTATGTATTTCGATGATTAGTCTTATGACCTTATTTTGGAGACATTAAACTTATGATTATCTATAATATTATGGNGGTTATCCGGTTGCGGTTATTCCCGGTTTTCCGGTTTTCCGGTTTGTCCGGTTATCCGGTAATCCGGTTATTTCCGGGTGTAATTATGGATCGGGTCGTCACAGTTTTGCTCGCTTGTATTTGGTTCGATAGTGGAGATCGCTGCAACGATATGATCAACATGATTTATGAGATGTATATCGAGCTGGAGCCTAACTAGTTTTGTTCATTTTGAATGAGATGTTAATACTTTAAGATGTAATCTTTATGTATTTCGATGATTAGTCTTATGACCTTATTTTGGAGACATTAAACTTATGATTATCTATAATATTATGGTTATGTTTTATTGTGTTATTCTGGTATTCTTATATTATGGGTATTAGTTGCTATCTCTATCTCTCATAAAGTGATAAGTCTTCCGCTGTAGGCTCTCATTTTTTTAATAAGAGTGTATAATCCTTGAGTTTTAACCTTGGAGGGGTTAAGGTTGGGAGGTGTAACGCTAAGTCATTTACAAGTTAAATGATTTTGTTGGGGCGTTACATGATCTATGATGGAAAATAATTCATAAAAGCACTGGATGCCTAGGGACACAAGGAAAAATAAGACAATGTGATATGTGAAACACTATTTAAAAGTCTCATTTTACTCAAGAGGATAGTAATTTAAGTTGCAATTGAGGTAAAGATAAATAAGTACCTAAAGAACCTTCAAAAGTCGTATGAGATATGAAAATTTATGGATAAATCGGGTTATGGACAAACATCACTCAAGATGGAAGTTGAAGTTGGTAACCCATTTATCCAGGGGTGGAGTTGGGATTTTTTGTAGGGGAGGTCTGAACTTACATGAATAAATAAATATATAGATATATATAGTTCTCTATCTATGTGTGCGCGCGTGTTTATGTAAATAAAAGCAGACAAGTTTTAAAAATTATTTTTTGACAAGTTTTAAAATAAAAGTAGACAAGTTCAATAGATGCAGATCTGCTATAATACATAAAAAGTATTTTTCGACCAATTGATGATGGCTTCGTACAAACGAAAGTTAGGTAACCTTAACAACTAATAGTACTAGTAGCAGCTTCCTTTTTATATTTTTTTAAAAAAAATTAAGAAACAAAACTACTTTTTTTATTTCCTATTCAAATAAACTCTATAATAACTTTGCTTATACTTTCCTACCATTTAAACATTATTCCAAATAAATAATAGAAGCAAAAAAAGTCTTTTAAATATTCTTTTAAATAAAGAGTAAGAGTTTGAATAACATATACTCAACTATATATATAAAGTCATAAAAGATATATAAATAATGCTTTTTAACTGGTTAAATCTGAATACTAACCTGTTTGTCTACTTTTGGTAAGGCATTATAAAAAA
>FXXK01001421.1:1417-16868 GCA_900184695.1 Betula pendula | reverse complement strand
ACTAACAAAATTACAAATCTAGGTCCACTTTTAATAGCATTAGAATTATAATGAGAGAGACAAAATTGCCTTTATATACCAATGCCCATACCCATACCAACATACATAAATCTCTATTTACTAAGGAAAACAGCAAATTCAAGAGGATTTCATGTCCACACCGTAGTCCACTTTTAAAACACAAATGTAATTACGTAAATGCTTACATTAAAAATGAAGAAGATTTGAATTAAGGGGGCAATATGTGTCATTGGGGAGGAAGAAATTATGTTTTGAGGGGTCCAATGCAGCAGACAGTGCTTATTAAAAAAAATTCTTACATGACTATTTTTCATTTTTTATACAACTTTGGGGTTGCCATGGACCCCCTACCCTTGTACATAGCTCCGCCCCGTCATTTATTCCTAAGGGTTTTGCTAATAAGGGTTATCACACGAATCAGCAAGAAAGAGAGTTGAGGGCTAAGATTACTTGAGGGTTATACACATCAAATATGGAAATTGATTAAATTTTTCTTCATAATAATATAGTATTTGATCCTTTTTTTCAATTTGTAATAATATAGTCGAGTATATTATAGTAAACCTAGTTTTTTCTGTTTTGGTTATTTAATGGATTTAGTGTTTTAACTATATTAACCATATTAAATATGTTCATTTAAATATGCTTAACAAACATATTTTCTATTAGTATGTTTATTAATAGGATTTATAAGAATATTAAGTCAACAAAAAATAACCGATTCACAATTTTTTCTTCACCATTCTTTGTTTTTGGCTTGAAGATGGATTAAGTTTCACAATTGTTACTTTGTAGATCAGCAAATGTGTTGAAGACATGTGTCCTTTGAGTCTTTGACTCTCTAAGTCTATATATTTCCCACTTTAAGGAACCTGAAACCTTGTTGCCCTATAAATATGTTGAACAACATCATTTCTAGCCTTGAAAAAAAGTGATTAAAAAGATTATGTTTTGATTGAAAATAGCCATCTCCCTCTCTCTTTCTCCCTCTTTAAAAACCAGAAAACCCAACCTCTAAGTATAGCTGGGTTTTTTGGTTTTCGGTCGGTTCAAGAGGTTTGCATTGTTTCTAATCCGGTTCAGACCGTTTCTCAATGTTTTAAGACCAGTTCAGTCTGGTCTAGCATCTTTCACATCTAATTCTTGGTATTTTGTAGTTGATATAAGTAAGTTTTTTTTTTTTGTCTATTTTATCCAGTTCAGATTCTTTTCTCCTGGTTCAGAGTGCTCCAATACCAGTTGAGTCTCTTTCTAATATGGTTCCATTATTGTTTGGTTTAGTGGGTTTTTGTCCGGTTTAGGGCAATTTTCGGCCAGTTCAATGAGGTTCAAGCTCGGTACGTGTTGGTTGAGGTGGTTTATCGCCCGATTGGGCTACATGGAGCAACCACCACATAAAGCAACCATCAGGTTTGTTGCTCATGGGGAGTACTAGGGTAATTTATAAGTTGTTGTTGTTGTTGGTTTCTCCAAACATGTTTGGTGGTATGGATGATAAAGAGTTACTGATAAAGAGTTACTTTTAAATCTACATTGACCCTAAGTGCTTTTGTACTTAAACTATTGAGTTGGATGACTGAACTCATAAAAAATGGGGATAGAGAGTCAGATAACTATTGGGAATACTATTATATCAAAACAAAATATAGTGCAACAGAAAATAAACTATTCCCTAACCCAAGATCGAACTTTAAGAACTACATGCAAAGGACTAGGTTATTTAAATAAATAAGCAATAAAATACTTACTTGAACACTAGGACCACTCCTTGGCTATATGAGCAGTTGATCCTTGATCCTTGCTCCTTGCAGATAGAAATCCCAACCTTCAGATCTTCTTACCAATGACTAGAAATAACCAAAGAGTGTGGACTCAAATTGCTCTTCAAATTTAAATTATGTTCTTCGAATTGTTAGCTCATAAGAACTTGTAGTTGGTGTGTTTTTCCAAGAGCCACATGCACTTTTATTTATATCCTTGAAAACACAAGAGGCTGCTTAAAATAATTCATGTGGGACAAGTAGAGAAGAGTAGTGGATGGCTAGATTAAATCCTAGCCTCCACCAAACAAGGAGAGGAGTGGACGGCTAGGGCTAGGGAAAGCCCTAGCCGCCACACTCCTTCCTTCATGGAAGGAGTTGACGCATGGGCTAACGTTTTCCCTAGCCTATGGGTTGGCTTCTTTCTCCTAGGGCTTGGATTTTATCCCAAACTCATGCTCCCACATCACCTTTTTGTTTTGTTTTCCCTTTAGGCCCAAATTTTAATTTAATTAAAACAATCTTGTTAAATAATAAGCCCATGTTTTAATAAATTAAAAATCTTGCCTAATAAATAAATAAAAGTCTGTCATAGTTAAGTTACAATAGCTTGGTGAAGGATCTGAAAGGAAAAAATAAATCTCGCTCAAATAGTCACCGACAAATCCCTGTCGCTATTTAATTACAATTGATGCCACTATACAATTGTAACTGCACTCCATAATTTATTCTTGATAAAATCAACAACCGTTCCTTTGACCTACTTATAGTATGAGTATGATTTCTCTATGAAATATTCCGCAGCAGAATTAGGACTAAGATATTATCACACTAAATTCTCTACCTCTTAATCCTTGATTCCTAGATTTACCCTTTGTCATTCTTCAACTGTGAATACTCCATTCACAAGTCAAAAATATATTTTGGATCTCAACCAAAATGCTCTGATCAGAGACTGAGAATGAACTCCTTTGAAATCCTAATCAAGGGGAAATTTCGTATCCTTTTTGTTAATCCAAAAGGACTTGGATTTCCTATTGAGCAAAGCTTCCCTCACAATGTTTCATGTGATCACCCAATGCATAGATATGTTGTCTAACGCTTAAGGTCTCACTCCCTAATGCATCAAAGTGACCAATATTTATACATTTGAGTCTGCTTTCCCTCAGGATTTAGAATCATTAGATACAAGTAGTCTGAAAGTTATTGTCTTTTTGAGGACAGTACTTTAATGGAAAGACAACTCTCAATCTGGTCAGTGTATACCACCTTATACACCCGCTACATCAACCCAAAGAATTCTCTTCGCCTGACTAAGGTAAATCAATTCAGTTGATGTGTAATAGTCTTAGCAAATAGAATTCTCAATTCTATTGTTGATTGTGAACAAAAAAACTTTACAAAATACAAGGGTTATAGTCTATGACCTTGTGTGACAAAGACCATTGCTCACACCCATAGTCTACATTTAATGTATTCTCCAGATCTTTTGTATGAGGATTTATTCAATGAAATCATATAAAGATTATATGTTTATATGTCGCAAATATATTTAATCAGAGAATAAAACTTTATTCATAACAAAACTATAATGTCAATCGTTTCACAAATTGGAATTTAGGGCATAATCCTCAACAATAACTTCCCATAGTGAAAATCCAATCCTCCACGCAAAATGGAGCAATTTAATTGGATATTTGAAACTTACAAAATGGGGATAAAGAGTCAAGTGACCTCCCATAATGAGAATTCAACTCTCCACACACAATGCTCAAGATGTCGAGAGACTTGTTGGAGATTTCGTGACCGTCCTACAAGAAGTCTAAGGGGTTATTTAGAAGATCGTCTACACACCATATGTGAAGATAGGAAAACAACTTGTAGACAAAATTAAGTGTCTAGCAATATTTTTCATTTAGCCTTATGCAAGCTGAGCATGCGACACATCTATGACTCAGCTTGAGAGGCAGTGTTGAAGATGAAAATATCATTTCCCTGATTTTTCTGTTGATTTGATTTGATTATGTTTTTATTATGATTTTATTTTTATTTGATATGATTGTAATATTTCATTATTTCTAACCATTTTAGTTTTTAGGTCTCTTCTATTTAAACTTATTCAACCATATAGAATATAAACAATGAATTAAAAAATATTTTCTCTTCCTTTACTTTTCTACAGCTGCCTAGGCAAATATTGAGGACCAAGCCGTGATGACAAGAAAGTGACTTTCCAATATCAGGGATCGGCTGTGGGAGCATGATGTGAGGCTTAGTATTGGAGGCTATGGCTTGACAAGATTGGTAGCACAGTAAAATATTCCAAGGACTGAAAAAGAATTGGAGCAAGGGATAATGGGTATCAAGGCTTCCTTGAAGGATGAGGTATTGTTAAGCCCAATTTGGATTAAAGGGTTTCAGAAGGCGTTAAATCCTTACTACATTAAGTTGAAGAATAACTTGGACAACCACATATCGTTATAACGGGAAGTCGAGACTATTGGCCATAAAAAGATTTCATCCTAGAAATAGGACATGGAATTTCAATAATAGAAGGACGAAGTAAAATATCTGATGTATTTTGACAATTAGGTCATGATGCATTAGTAATACGAAGAGACATCCGTGCCTTACTAATTTATAGGAAAGTGAGAAATACTACATGATAGCTAGCATTTGATTGATTATGAAATAAGGATTTAAGTTTGAATTTTACAACCGCGTTTGATGAAGCAGAAAGTAGAGTCCTAAAGTAAACATATACCGTTGAGGTACTTTAGAAATAAGTCTCTTGAGATGTGGAGATGGAAAGGGAACTAGTAAATGTCTTGGAATTCCAAGTTAAAATGCATTTTACATAAGAATTAATAAATCAAGGACCTTGAGGTACAATAATTACAAAGGTGATCTGCGATGGAGAATAATTTGTAAGATCGCTAGATGCCCAGGAACACAAGGAAAAATAAGACAATGTGATGTGTGAAATACTATTTAAAGGTCTGATTTTACTAAAGAGGCATAGTAATTTAAGTTGCAATTGAGGTAAGATAAATAAATACCTAAAGACCCTTGAAAGGTCGTATGGGATATGGAAATTTATGAATAAATTGGGTTGCAGACAAACATCGCCCAAGATGGAAATTGAAGTTGGTAACCCATTTATCCCTAAGGATTTTATTGATAAGAGTTATACGAATCAGCAAGAAAGAAAGATGAGGGCTGAGATTAGTTGACGGTTATACACATCAAAATGTTTGTCTCGGAGAGATCTACACGCTCATAAATTTTCATGTCAATCGGAGGTTGGGAGAGGGCCGAGATTAGTCCAAGAAAATTCGGACTAGGAGTGGCCAAGACTGACATCACTAAGTGACGCCATGCCCTGGCATTTATGCCAGGGCATGGGGCTCTTGCTGGGTGCCAATCCCAGGGGGGAGGGGGGCGCAGATGCCACATTGTGGGGCCCCTTCCCCCTTCAAAAAGCTCAAGGGGTGAGCGAGAGAGATAGGACCTGAGAGGGTCTTTAGCACGGGGAGAAAAAGAGAGAAGGGAGAGAAGAGAAGAAGAAGGAAGAGAGAGAGAAGAGAGAGAGAGAGAGGAGTTGTGGGTCGTGGGAGAGAGTAGGGGTGGCAATTTTTGACACGACTGCGAACCCGACACGAAAAAAATTAGGTTTAGCTTTATCGGGTTACCGGGTCAAACGGGTCAACCCGTTTATGACCCGCCAGTTAACGGGTCAGACGGGTGACCCGGCTGACCCTTTAACCCACAAAAAAAAAAAAATTGCTAAAAGCCATGAAACTTCTCGAATGCACCCTCCCCCCCCCCCTCAAGGGCCTCAACTCTTAGTTCTCTCTCTCAATCTCCCTCTCTTTCCTCTCACTATTCCTCGTCGATTCCTCTCCCTCTCCCTCCGTCTGGCCCACGGCAGACGACTCCGTCAATCCTCTCCCTCTCTCTCTCGGTCTGGCCCATGGCGACAGTACCGGCGTGGTGCTTGGTGGCGAGGCAGAGATCGGCATCGTGAGCTTTTGCAGTGATTCTGGCATCCGGGTTCCGTGGGTCGCGCAACAGGGAGGCAGCGCGGCGGTGGAACGTGAGCTGGTGGTTCCATGGCAGCGCTGAAAGGTCCGTGGCGAGGGCTGATTCCGGCGCAGTGGTGCTTCGATTTGGATGGCGCAACGATGGTGGCTTTCTGTGGCTGGTCTTTCATGCTCGGTTTCCGGTTGGGGGGTTTGGATTGGGGGTTGTGGAACGATTTGAAGATGGAAATTTTGGTTGTTTGTTTGGGGCTGTGAAAAGATTGTGGTCTGTGTTTTGGGATGTCTCTCTCGGTATCTCCTGATTCTCCCTCTCCCTCTTTCTCAATCTCCCTCTCAGTCACCGGAACGGCACTGGTAGCATCTGTTGGGTCGGGTTAAATAAATTCAACCCGACAACACGACCTGTCAACTATTTGACGGGTTGACGGGTTGGGTCGTGTCAACCCGTTTATTAAATGGGTTGACACAACACGACCCGTTTAATAAACGGGTCGTGTCCGAATTTAGGGTTAACGGGTCAAGCGGGTTAACCCGAACCCGACTCGTTAACCCGTTTTGACACCCCTAGGAGAGAGGGAGGTGCTAACCTCATGTTCGGTGAATAGTATTTCAGGGCTGGGAAATGTAATTTTCACAAAAATAGCTCAATGGGTTCCTTTCGTCGTCATTTTTAATTATGTGTATGTCCGTTTTTCTAAATTAAATCGTTATAATGTCTAAATTAGTCCATAAAGTTAAATTTAATATTTAAGATTAATTCTTTAATGTAGTGTAGCTATATTCAATTTATTATGAAAAAAAATATAATAGTGTCGTCGTATTTTGTAATGCCCAAATGAAATTAAGAATTTTACAATAACACCGTTACAAGTAAAATTAGAATATTTTGATAAATATATCTAGTCGTCACAATGCTCGAGTGACAGTATGGTGATATAAATATACTGTCATAATGCCCACCTGACACTACAACCTCATAAATATATCGTTACTCTGACAAAATAAATAATGAGAATATAATAACATGTCCGTGATAATAAAATAAAATTGTCCATGGGAGCAAGTCCCCAATAAGCATTGAATACTGTTTGTCAAGGGCATTGGAAACTAGATAGCTTGAGAGAGTAAGATTTGAAGTGAAGGGAAGTTTTAAGTTTTAGGACCATGGAGACCATGACCTGCATTAAAGTTAGGCATTGTTGAATGAATTTCCATGTTAATCGGCATTTATTGTCAATCTTTATAGTGGATCGACGGACCAAGTTCAGGAACCACTTTCTAAATAAGAGAAGATACGGGCAACAAATGTGGACATTGTAGTAAATTGGGCCTTTTATTAAATATTAATAAGGAAAAGGAAATTGAGAGGAAAAGAAGCAGCGAGTTAGATCCTGGTTTTTTGGTTTGATGAGCTTGTTTTGGCTCTCCTCTGCTACGCTTGCTGCTTGATCTCTATTGAAAGTTTGTAAGCTGGTTTTGGCTTCTGTCTTTGTATTCTGGCAGTTGCTTGTTGGTTGGTTGGTTGGTTTTTCGTTCTGTTGGCAGTTTGTAAGCTGGTTTTGGCTTCTGTCTTTGTATTCTGGCAGTTGCTTGTTGGTTGGTTGGTTTTTCGTTTTGTTGGCAGTTTGTAGTTGGGTTTGGCTTCTGCCTTGTATTCTGTCAGTTTGTGGTTGGGTTTTTTTTTGGGCTGTCCAGCTGCTTGCTAGTGTGTAATGGGGTTCCCTGTGGTTATAATTTTTTTTTCATTCTTAAAAAAATAAATAAATAAATAAAAAGTAAAAAAATTGGGGCGAGTCCTCTGCAACCCAAAACCCACTTCAATTAGATGATTGAAAGAAAACACTTCGATCCCATTCTCATTGACTTTCATAAGCAGATTCAATGCCACAAGAGACACAAGTGCATGCATTGGTTTGAATGGATTGTATAAGTTCACTTATTAAAGAATCAAAACCCACACATATTAGATAGACTGCAAAAGTAATACACCGCCCCTATTGGAAGTTTCTTGCTCAGAGCAACTTCTAAAGCGAACTAAATTACAATATAAGGTAAAAGTCAAAAAAGTCAATGAAATAGGCGTACCTAATAGGATTAGCCTCATGACCTTCTACAACAATGGAAATAATTATAAGAACTAATAATGAATATAAGTGGAGGAGCTGATAAAACCTTAATAGTATCTAGAGCAAAATGCAGAGGTCTACGACTGAATTGTTTATTCTGCAGAGTTCTTCTTGTTCGGTTCAAATACATACTCAATCAGGGACTCCTTGATAGATAGCAACTCAGGGAACTCTTTCTTCAACTTTGAGGCATCCATCTCATTGTTGCTTCGAGGGGCCACTATCACCTTGGCTTGCTCTTCAAGAGTGAAGTTAGCCCACTTGAAGTTGGGCTCAATGTATTGCTTGTACATCTCCAGAATCTCATTATGGCTCACAACCCCTGGGTTTGTGAAGTTCCATATACCCCTCAAGTTCCGCTTCGCCATCTCGATTGAAATGGGTAGAAGCTCATCCAACACGGTCATGCTATTTGGAATGTTAACCACTTTGTTATAACGGGAAATCTTTGTTATGAAATTGCGTGGGTTGTTTAGGTCGGATGATATCGGCATCCTAACTCTTAGAGTGCAGACATTGTCGTATTCGTTCAACAGCTCTTCAACCTGGTTGAAAAATCAGACAACATATTATTAGAAGGAATGCACAATACTCTCAGAAAGATATAGGAATAGATGATGATTCTGAATAAATTACCATAGCCTTGGTTTTGGAATAGTAAGAACCAGTGAAATTGGGTTTGTCTTCCTCTGTGAACCCAATGCCAGAACCCTCAGGATGTGCCGCATCGTACTCAAATATGCACCCTGTAGCAAAATTCATCATCAAGAGCCCATGCTCTCTGCAAACATCTGCTAAGGTTAAGGTCCCAGCAACATTTGTGCGAATTGTTTCTGTTTTGTGAGACTCGCACCAATCTACATTGGGTCTACCAGTCACACCAGCAGAATTGAAAACATGGGTTGGCTTAACATTCTGAATATCTGCCACTAGTGATGCCCGATCCTCTAGACGCCCTTTCCCATATTCGAAAGGAATCCCTTGTTTCTCACATAGCTTCCCAAGCAGACCCCCAATCCAACCAGTCCTACCATAGATCAAGAACTTCAAGGAATGCTTTCGAGGAGAGCCAATGCTTTTGGAAGGAGGAACCAGCATCCGGGTATTACTTGAGACATAAGATGCAGACTTGCCCTCTTCAGACCCATCGAAGTGTCTTTCAATCCCACCAGGCATCATCAGCATTCTTGGATGAGGAAGCAGTGCCCCAGTGACGTCGCCCCACCAATCAGGATTGTTAATGTACCAATCCATGGTCTTCTTCAGCCCCTCTTGCCATGTAGTCCGCTCTGACCATCCCAAGATCTTCAGCTTCTGATCATCTAGAAAGTACCTCTGGTCATTAAATGGTCTGTTCTCTACAAACTTGATGCTTTTCTCTGGGTCCATGGAAAAGAGTCTGCATATATCTTCGGCAACATCAATAACTCTCCTTTCCTTCTTTGTCCCGATATTGTAAACATGACCTACCTCTCCCTTATGAAGAATGACTTCAAAAGCTTCAGCAACATCTTCACAATATAAATAACTCCTCACATTAGAACCATCACCGTGAATTGGAAGAGGCTTCCCTTGCATGGCCAAGAGGATGAACTTTGGGATCAATTTTTCAGGAAACTGATTGGGTCCATAAACGTTGTTCCCACGTGTCGTTATTACAGGTAACCCATATGACCTGCCATATGCCATAACAAGCATTTCTGCTCCAGCTTTTGTGGCAGAGTATGGGTTTGTTGGGAGGAGTTGAGAAGCCTCATGGTTTCCCACAACAGCATCCTCATCTGTCTCCCCATAGACCTCATCCGTACTCACATGGATGAACCTTCTGATCTGGCCAGTGACCTTGCAGGCTTCTAAAAGGACATGGGTACCATAAATATTGTTCTTGGTAAACTCAAAGCTGTTACCAAATGAGTTGTCGACATGGGTCTGGGCTGCAAAGTGCATTATAGTGTCGATAGACTCAGTGATGAGGAGGAAGTTGACAAGGTCAGCACTGCCAATGTCCCCCTTGACAAACTTGAAATTGGGAGATGATTTAGAGGGAAGGAGGTTTTTCAGATTTGAGCAGTAATCAAGCTTGTCAAGCACAACAATCTTGTAGTCGGGGTAGTTACGGATGAGCCGGTTGGCAACATGGGACGCAATGAACCCGGCAGCCCCAGTAATGAGGATGTTCTTAGGGGTGTGAGTAGCCATCTCAAATGGATGTCTGCATAAGAAACATTACAGATAACTAAGTCCTTTACCATGAGTTAACTAAAGTTTCGTACCAGATAAACAAACACGAAAGATAGAAAAAGATCCCATGACAAATAGCACGGCTCTCATTTTCAATATAAAGATTATAAAGAAAAGGGATATCTCTTGGCACTTTAATAAGTAGACTGCCCATCTCCATTTCGTTGCTTACAAACCGAAGGAAAAAAAAAGTAAAATAAACATCACATTTTCTTACATCTGCCACAGAAATTTCACTTGGCAAAAAACTAGACAAAGATTAAAACAATCTACCCCCAACACCTTTTGCTTCCTCACTTAATTAATTCATGAAAAAGTTGGTTCTCACTAGCTTCTTAGAAATTAAATAGCAGAACATGTACGGCTTCAATTATAATTTGTTTTTCCTCCTCTGTTTCAAAGCAGCTAACAGACCCAAACAGATAACCCCCCCCCCCCCCCCCCAAAAAAAAAAAAAAAACAGCAGATCATTCATCAAACCCAACACAAGTTACCAGATCCAACACATTCTACAGAAGCAGAAACAATCACCAGATCCATGTAACATTCACAGACCCATAATCAAACTAAGAAACTCTTCTCAAAACGCATACAGATCTGATTCCAACCACCAGATCCCAATTGTATTTCCCATGGAAGACACACACACACACAAAACACTCAGATCATAGAAAGCAAATGCCCTTGATTAAATAAACGAAAATCGCATGATCAACATAAAATCATTCACCACTGATCACAGATCTAGCAAATTTGAGAAACACCCAGATCACAGAAAACTCCAAAGAAATGCAAAAACCCAAAACTTTGTGCTTACCAGTTATGCCAGAGAGAGATAGAGAGCACGCGTTTCAGACAATGAAATAGAAGAACAGAGAAGGCACAGAGATTGAAGGAGAGAGGGAAGTTGGGGTTGGCCTATAAATACACGCCTCTCTGAATCAGTGAGACAGTTAAGGGGAGCCATAAAATGAGCCCAAATGACGGAAATGCCCTCCGCTCCCCCTCTTTCCTGTTACGCGGTCACACACGCTTCGTGGGGTCCCCTGTTTATTATGAGACCCCCATTCCACCTCACATTTAGTAATTCTTTTTTTAAAAAAGAAAAATTAAATAATTTAACATTAAAAAATTAGTTAAACTTAATCTACCGTGAATGGAGCGGATTAGAAGGAATGAATGTATGATTCTCTTGGATTCCATAAATTAATTACTTATTATATTATCAAGATGGATTTTTCTTTTTCTACAACCTACCTGAGGTCGACTTGGTGAAAGATTCAACGGTTAATTTGAGAAAAATATGAATAAAAAATTGATAAAAAAAAAAAATATATATTATATATATATATATATATATAAGATGAAAAAATTAGCAGGTCTTTTTGTATTCAAAGGGATTTGAGTCGGTGAAGGAAAAGAAGGTTATTTTTATGAGAATAAAAATGGTGAACTAGTGAGTTCATAATCCTCTGCACTGGCGACAATTGATTGGTTGACAAGTGAGGAGACTTAGATCGGTCGGGAGGAAGAGGTAGACTTTTCTTGTAAGGAGGAAAAACAAAACCAAAAAACAAAAAAAAAAAATGAAATTTCACAAAGACTCTTCAAACTTTTACGTGATTTGAATAACTTTCTCAATGTTTGATTTCTCTCACTTTAACCCCTTATACTTTTGTTTGTCTTATTTCATTTTCATCGTCAAAGTTTGTTGAAAATTTTAAAATACCCTTGTATTTAAAAAAAAAATTATAAAAAAAAAATATAAAATGATTAGTATTTTAGTAATTTTTACACCACTTTGTTAAATTTAACAAAAAATTCTAACAAAGAGGGGCTGAATGAAACAAATTAAAAGTTTGAGAGGTCAAATTAAGAGAAATCAAACATTGAAAAAAATTATTCAAATCACGTAAAAATTCGGAAAGCCTTTGTAAAGTTTTTTTTTTTAAAAAAAAATTATTTTATTATTATTTTTTTTAATTGTAAAGTTTAGATTCGATGAGCCATCTTTATCACTATCTTATGAAAGAACGTTGTTTTTATCTCCTTAGTCCTTATTGGGAAGCAACCGTGTTCCTTCCGCAAGGAAATTGGTCTTTATGTTTTCCCTTTCTTTCCTTTACCTCTTTTTTTTTTTTTTTTAAATACTTTTTCTTTTTGTTGTTGGGAGGGGAAGATGATTAACTTGGATTGATTATGATAATGGATCTAATTACCTTACCTAACGAAAAATATTGGATTTGATTATGAGTGAATATCTTAAGGGTATGTTTGGAAGGGAGACAATTTTCGATCCATTTATTCAATATTTCCTTTTTTAAATGAAAAAATTTATACGATTATTTGGCAAATGTACTACTAACACCTGACCCCACCAATTTGGAGATATTGGTTCTGTCTTCATGAGTATCCTAATTGGAATATTCTTATTATTTCTAATACATCTATTTTTATTTTTATTTTTCAAAAAGTAATCCAAGGTTATTATTGTTCTTATTTTGTTCTCATATATGTGAATACCCACAGATGGTTTTTCTGCATAACTAGTCTTCTTATTTAGAATTAACATACAAGAAAAAAAAAAAAAAAAAAATCTTGCTGATGTCTTTGTTGATGATTTTCTAGGCATGCTCTACTTCCTTAAAGATTTTTTTGTTTCATGAATTATCTTATATATAAAGAAAAATAAATTTTGGCTTGAAAGACACCTCTTCTAATTAATAAACGGAAAGATTATCTTGTCAATTTACGAATAAGGCCATTTTTAGATGTGGTCTCACCTGAGAATGATATATATAAATCAATTATCCAAGCATTCTCTTAAATTTATTTATAATAAATATTGCTCATGAGAAGCTCAATAAAATAATTTAAATTATTCTTTTAATTGGACCATTGACTGAAAGCAAAATTTTACAACACATTAGTAATTAGTTGACTAGATTTGTGCATATATGTAGTAATATATTTTTTTTATCACCCTAAATCCAAAGAGAAAAATAGTTTATATCTAATAAATTATAGAAACTCTGTAGTGCATGCAAGAAATTTCACTCATCCTACCTAAGTCTTTCGCAACACCAACAACTCTTTTGAGGAATTTAAGAGGGCCACCACCTAAGACCTTGATGTACAGACCCATATCCAAGATAAAACTTCAATATTATGAAAGAATACCCCTATAGGTATGTTTAAAATTAATTAGGATGTTGTTGTAGATAAGGGACATGGATGTATAGGGATTAGAATTATAGCGAGGGACCATGAGAGCATAGTCTTGGCAACACACAAGGAGATGAGTTTGAACCTGTTGTGGTTGACTACAAAAGATTTGTTGGTTGAACCTGTTATGGTTGAAGTTTTGACAGGATTTAATGCTATGAAATCTAGCAAAGAGATGAATTTTTATAATATAATTTTGGAGGACGATGCTTTGCAGATTGTAAATACGGTCAAAGGAAATAGCCACACCTAGAGCAAATTTCTTCATATAGTAGATGGTATTAAATTGTGGTTGTGTGACTTGAGATCTTGACAAATTAATCATGTGAAAGAGGGATGTAAATTCCGCCACTCATATTTTAGTTTAAGAGGCTATTAAGAGTGTCATAAATAAGGTTTGAGTGGAAGAAATTTCAAGTTGTATTTATAGTATTGTAATCAGGGAGCAAACTGCTTATATTTGATTTTTTGATATCTGTAGAACAGTTTCCGTATGATGAAACACCAAGTATGGAAG
Organism: Betula pendula; assembly: GCA_900184695.1. NCBI lineage: Eukaryota > Viridiplantae > Streptophyta > Magnoliopsida > Fagales > Betulaceae > Betula > Betula pendula. The sequence continues at coordinate 2,935 of FXXK01001421.1, read as the reverse complement.
TGTGGGGCTCCTGGGTATTAATTCTGGTGATCTGTTTAGACAAGAGAGAGAGAGACAAAATCAGAGATCCCTTGCGGGGGTATCCGGCGGGGGACTGCTCCGATGCTAAGTCAGTTAGCTTCCAAGCAATTTCTTACTTCTGATAACAAAAATTTCGTAATAAAATCACGTCACCTGTTCCTGTTCCCGTTCATCTTCCTTTTATACTTTCCTCTTGGTGTACGTGTCTGATTTTTTCGCTCATCTTAGGGATACTTCTAGGATCTGGGCGCCAAATCAGTGATCTTCGTTGCTTCCCGATATTAAGGCCTATTTACTCCTGGGAATACACCATATCCGGGATGTGGATTTGAGACCTCATGACTCTCGGTATTCTGCCGAGAGTACTTTGAATCTGATTCACGATAATCCATGGGACGCAGATTTGGGGCCTTTGGACTTCTCGGGTATTTGCCGAGAGTTGCGGAGTCTTTGACCCGGTTCATCTTTCCTTGAATGGCCGAGCTTTGGAGCTTTATCTTATGGAACCCACTTGGTTAACCCGTTTTGAGCCCATTGACCCATCTAGGGAATTATTTTCCCAACAGTTACCCCCCAATTCCCACCCAAGACGTAGACTGGTCTTGGGAATTCGACATTATCTTTTGAGATGTTCCAGTCTCAATACCTTTTCTTTCTTTAAGGAATCCTTCTGTTGGGGCTGGGATACTTGGACCTAATCTCCATGTGTCCCAGGGTTTGTTTCGCCTGTCAATATCACTTGGATCTCCATCCATCGTAGCAAACGCGTGTCCAACCCTCTATAACTTTCTTAAGGCAGCAGGCTGATGGGAAACCCAAAGGGCCATTTAATCCGATTCCTAGGGGTTTGCATGTCGCAATCGTATCTTTATCCACAAAAAATCTCATCATTGCGCGCCCTTTTTCCCTCTCGATAAATCACATTACGGCCGTCTCTTGTTTTCCCGAGAGTTGACGCCGTCCTTGCGCCCTCTCCCCAACATCCAACCCACCCTGTCGATTCATCATCTCCTTCTCCCCCTGAAAAATAGATCGATATGGCCAAGACTTTCTTCCTAAAAAGCCAAGCTTTTCTCCCTGTTTCTGTTTTCCGCCATTGTCGCCTGTTTCTCCTTCTTCTTCCATTTGTCTGAAACCTAACTTTCTTCAAATCCTTTTCCTCAAATTCTCACTAATTGTCGTCTTCTTTGCTCTGAGAGGTGCTTCCTCTAAGAGAAACCCAATGCTTCTTCTCATTCTCGACGATGAAGAAGAAGAGTGCTCATGTGACGACGGCTCCGCTGAAGCAAAGGCGACGGGCGCCTAGAGTTGAAGCAGAAGGCGACGGACGCTAGAGTTCGAAAGAAGAAGATTCCTACCGATCGAGGAATGGAGCTAGGTTCCGATCCTCCCTATCTCCCCTATAGACGAGAACTGTCGAATCCGAGTCTTACTCCAGCGAAAAATGAGCCGCGATTACGCCATAAACTTTGACATCCGCTACCTGAAGTTTGCAAA